>JASAMX010019011.1:0-41595 GCA_030248175.1 Microlaimidae sp. YZB2_3 | reverse complement strand
TAACAATGTGTTTTCAAATATTTAAAAAACCATCATCACTTTTGCCTGCGATGAAAAAACCCTGCTTGGTGATCTTATAAAAACAACAAGACACTTTTTAAAAAAAAATGTCATTTTTATTTATTAGTTAAATGTCCATACATTGGTTGTCCATGAATATCATGAACTATTTAACAAATGAATACCTCTTACTGGATAGGTTTATTTTACGGCCCCCTCACCGTAGTCCGATCCTTTACAGTTACGTTTTATAAACATTAAAAACTGCACAAAAGTATATATTTTTATTTGATAACCAAAAAACACATAATATAAACGCAAATACGCTTAAAATTAAAAGTGAAAATAGTGAAAAAAGTCGATTTTGTATGGAGCTTCCCAGCCTCTCTCTTTAATATCTTGAAAACGGCTGATGAGCGCCAATCGCCATAGTCATATCCATATCCGCCTTAAATAAATACATATATGTGAATGCAAGATTTTCCTTATCTCACTGGAGGTGTTATACTGCACTAATACCTTGATTGGGATTAAACATATTAGAAAAAAAAGACCTGCTAGTGATTGATGTGGACACTGGATTTTTGATGTAGATATTTTGCGATAGGCACAAAAAAATTAAAACCAAAGTGCTGTAATGTAAAAAGCTTCTTGAAGTCTAATTTCTTTCCATATAATAATATGGTTGATTTTTTAATTAAAAATCCTCCAAGAAATATTGTTTTGCATTATTGTTGTGGATTTTACACGCAAATAATCTTCCGGAAAATAATTTTTCCAAAAAACAAAACACCATGTAAGTATTATGCAGGTATCTTCTATCCACCAAAAAAAATAAAAAAATAATTATATTATAAAAAATAAAAAATACGTCCCGGTACAAAAAGTGAAAAAGAGGTTTCATCAAGATTTGATCTCCGAAATAAAATTCTGATAAGTTTAAATTCCCGGTAAAAAAGTAAAAAAGAGACCTCTTTGGAATTTGAACTGACCGCTTCAAACCACTAGACCATCGGACCTTCAGCCAAATCCCGAATAAAATCCTACTTATATATTTGGTGCTCAGTTATAATTGTACTTTTATTTTTTATGTTCGCATTTTTACAAAATTAAACATTAATGACTACATTATTACAAATCCAATCAAATTTATATTTTGCCTTTAGTGTTTACACGTTATTTTACACTGCAAAATTAATAGAAGTTTTTATTTAAATATTATTTTAACTCCAACTTTCAGCCTAATCTGTATTGGAATTTTACTGTGTAAAACGCCTTATGTCGAAATAGTCTATTATGGTACAACTGCTGTCGCTGTGTTATAAGTTGGGAACAAACTAATTTCTTTCTTATGACTAAACTCTTATTTAAATTTTTTTATATTTGACGCCGTGAAACTACATTTCGAAACGTTTGTTTAAAACTAGCTTTTACAAAAAAAAACTCAGACGGGCCAGTAGCCGAATGGTTAGCGTGTCGGACTCGGATCTTGGAGCTTTAGGATCGAGTCCTCCCGGGCAATATTTTTAACGTTCAAAAATTTTTTTTTATTTTTGAACTTTTTAATTAAAAAAGTGTTCATTATTCAATACTGTATTTAACCCCAAGTACGCCGCCCAAAGAAGGGTGGGGGGTCTCAACCCCCCTTAGCACCCCCGGGGAGTTAAATCAAAAAACGGAGGTTGGTTTCGTAATCAGGACCCCCAAAAACCCCAGATTACATGTTTTGGGGAAATCGAAATAAATTTTTCAACTTACCTTAAAACAAAATTACAAACGACCTTCTTTAAAATCAATGTCGTGTAAAATTTGAGAACGCATTGTTTACGACAATTTTTCAAATTGTTTTCGTAAAAAAGTTCGAATACATCTGATCACTTTCGTAGGTTTGGCGTAAAACATAAAAAGAAAACATGCAAAGTGGACTTTGTAAAGTGGTCAATATACATGTATAAAACGAGAAAATGTTTTATACCAATAAAGCAGGAAAAAACAACGATATCTCTCCGGGACAAAAAAAGATATGCTTAGAAAAAAGGATAAGAACTAAAGGTAAACCAAAGATATAATGTTTCCAGATCATAAATATTAGGGGCTATGTAGTAAAGTAACTTATCACATAAAAAAAGTTGGTGTCACTTATATTTACCAATCAGAATTAAAAAAAGTTAGTTCAAGAATTTAAATATTTTTCGTGTAATATTAAGTTCAATGTTGCGTCCGCCAGTATTAATGAATAAATTGTAATTAATCGTTTCACCGTTTTAAACAATAATGAGTTTTCAGACAAACATAATGTTAGAGTGCAAGAGTGTAAATGAAAACTGACATAAAATGAAAATTTGCCCTATATCTAAACCCCGTGTAAGAAAAACTATAAATTTGAAATGTTACAAAAGATTGTATTATTAAGATTAATTACATAACAAAATAACCCAAATCAAAAGTGTTTATACGATTTTGTTAAATACCAGAATTACAGGTGAGTGTTTATATTATATTTATTTTCAAAAAAAACTTAGATTATTGGGTCTTTTATCGGTCTTTATTCAAATAAGTATGGCATTGTGTTAGTAACATCATTTGAGAGACTGTATTTTTGTTCACATAAAAATATAATTTTTTTTGTTTCAGCCCATTTGATTTGATTAAAAATGAAAGCAGAAATCTTGATTGCAGTAGTATGCGTCATTATTGCAACTTTTAGTTCGGTGGAAGCGTGTAACCGTAAGTTGCTAAATTCATTTTATTAACGGAAAATTCTATGGAACTTAGCATCACAAAATTTTATCTTAGCGATCCGTCGCGAAATGTACAAATAAAAAAAAGCTTGGCGAACAAAAAATAGTTTTAAAAAATGTCTAACAATTAAGAAATTACTTATTGTTGTTTTTAGTTTTCAAAGTTTTAAGACCAAATACATTTATGAAGCATTTTAGTTTCTCGGTGGGACACCTAACCCAACATTTTGATATGTATGTGTTGTAGTTCTATATTTCATTTTTTTTGTTTTGCTTGGTGGGGTTAGAAGAGCGGAAAGTAATAAATATTATGCGGTATAGGATTAATTTTTTAAAACTTTACAATTGTTAAGAAAGCCCAATCAAAATTTAATACAAAGTGAAGTTTCTAAAAGAATTTAAACCTGGGTTGGCCAATGGAAAAGTAACTATGGGCCCATTTGGAATAACAAAATTTGGGTCGACGGTCCAGCCACGAACCCAAATTTTTCTAAGATTGAGTTTTTTATTGAGCTAGGTATGTATCAGCCTGTTTCACAACCAAACTTTCGTGAGAATAATTATCTGGATCTTTTGTTCACAAACGATAGATAAATTTTTAATAATGTCACTGTTGCGCCCAGTTTTTTTACAATCAGACCATGACACTATTTTATCTGAAATTAATCTTAAAGTATTTGACAGTCCTAAAAATAAGATTCAAAACTACAAACCTAATTTTTTAAAAGCAGATTATGATATGCTAAGTTTGTACTTATCTACAATCAACTGGAAAATTTTATTTGAGAAATGTGGCACAGTAGAAAATGCTTGGCAGAGATTCAAGGATATTTTGTTGTTAGAAATCAATAGACATGCCTCTGGAAAAAATTATTTACAAACAAGAAAAAATTGTACAATTCCAATACATATAAAGAAAACTACAAAATCAAAAGAAAAAACTTTGGCATAAGCGTAATATTGATGAAAAATCAAGATCAGAGCACAAAAAAATTTGCAAAGTATACGAAAATAAAGTTAGAGATTTTAACATTAATAAAATAAAACAAAAATTTTAAATTCAATTTTAAACAATTTTTATTGTTTAAACAAACAGGGGGTTTAAACAATTTTTATAATTTGTTAATAGTAAATTCAAACAAAACAAACTATCCCACCAATTAAAAGAGACGATGGGACTTTTGTAACTGAAGAGTTTGAAAAAGTTAAACTTTTTGGTAATTATTTTGCTTCCGTTTTTATTGATGATGATAATACTTTACCAAATTTTAATTCACCAAATATTGGGAAGTTGGACAACATGGTATTTGCCACAAAAAAGGTATTTAAAGCCCTTAAAAAGCTCCCAAACAAATTGTCTCGAGCACCTGACTGTTTTCCAGCCTACTTTTTAAAA
This sequence comes from Microlaimidae sp. YZB2_3, assembly GCA_030248175.1. Classification (NCBI taxonomy): domain Eukaryota; kingdom Metazoa; phylum Nematoda; class Chromadorea; order Desmodorida; family Microlaimidae; species Microlaimidae sp. YZB2_3. The sequence goes on along the minus strand of JASAMX010019011.1, from coordinate 37,458 downwards.
CGCTTGGCTAAAGTTATTGCTGACCTTTGGCAATAATTTTTCAGATGTCTTTTGATTTTGGAGAATTACCACTTGATTGGAAAATAGCTTTATTAAACTTACTATTTAAAAAGGGCACCAAAAGCCTAAAAGAAAATTATCGTCCAATTTTACTTACATCTTTTTCTTGTAAACTAATGGAACAGCTTGTTAAAGAAGAACTGCTTGTCTTTTTTCATAACATTTTGTCAAAGTTTCAAAATGGTTTTAAGGCAAAAAGTTCCACAATAACACAGCTGTTGGAAACTTTTAATGAGTGGACGCAGGCTAAACTAAAGGATAAACTTCTAATCGATGTCATATACTTGCATTTTACCAAGGCCTTTGACACCGTGTCACATCAAAAATTGTTATATAAGCTAGAAAAATATGGTGTTTCTAGTAAATTTTTAAAACGGATAAAAGAATTTTTAGTTGGGCGGGATATTAAAGTTGTAATTAACGATTCAAAATCCAAATCCCTTTCTGTAAAAAGTTCAGTTCCTCAGGGTTCTATTTTGGGTCCATTTCTTTTTCTTATTTATATTAATGATATTGTTGATTGTGTTAAGTACTCACAAGTTAGGTTCTTTGCAGATGATATAAAGTTGTATGCAAAATCTTCATCTAAAGATTACCACATTCAAACCTTAAGACTTGAAGATTTAGATAGAATATACAGCTGGTCAAATGACTGGCAATTGCAATTATCAGATCATAAATGTGAAGTTCTTCATATTCGAAATCATAGCAAAGAGTTAATTTGTAAATATAAGCTTGGTAATAATGTACTTACAACTACAGAATTGGTGCGGGACCTAGGTGTTTATATGGAGAATCACGACAGTTAATTTAATGTACACAAAGGTCTTGAAAAGATTTAAAAATAGTTTGCATATGACTTTTGTTAACAAAAAAAAAACAAGATCATAATACATGAAAATAACAATTAAACATAAAACATTTATTCTAAAATAAACAGCTGGTTGTAAATACTTAGTTCTTTTCATTTTTTCCGGTCTTATACAAATTATTTTCAATTCTTCTCGAGACCTTTGTGTACATTGAATTAACTCTCGCGATTCTCCATATCTTATGATATGAAATTCTCTAAACACTGAAATCACAACAAAAAAGCAATGAGAGTGACATCACTAATTTTAAGAACATTCAATTCAAACTCTAGAAATAATCTTCTCAGAGCATATAAGTCCTATGTTAGACCAATTTTGGGGTCGTATGCTGAAGGTTTAATCTGACTTAAAGTTAATCTGACATTAGCGATTGTCGACACACAGTAAACATAATAACTGTATTGATTAAATAATTTAGGTTAACAGAGTTAATGTGAGATTAAGACTTAATCTAAGATCAATCATCACTAACACCGGATTAAATTGTTAATTTATGCAAATTTTTAAACGACCTCCGGAGGTGGATTAAAAATTTTCCGGTTTTTCCCGCTGATATCGAATTAAAGACGATTTAATCTCAGATTAAGTCTTAATCTCACATTAACTCCGTTAACCTAGGTTATTTAATCAATACAGTTAGTATGTTTACTGTGTGTCGACAATCGCTAATCTCAGATTAATTTTAAGTTGGATTAAACCTTCAGCATACGGCCCCTGGAGTACGCTAGTGCAGTTTGGAACCCTTTAAAAAATATAAACATTTTGAAAAAAGTGCAACAAATTTCAGTAGGAGGTTGTTTTATAAGTGCAAGTTGTTACCTGTTGGTTATGAACAAAGACTGGATTACCTAGGTTTAGAAAGATTAAAGGACCGAAGATACAAAACTGATTTATATGAGTGCTTTAAAATTATTCATAGCTTAAAAAATTTGCAAGCCAATGATTTTTTTAAGTTTAACCTGCAGTCCACCCGTGGTCATCCCTTTAAATTGGCTGTTGAAAAAAGCCGAATTAATGCAAGGTAATATTCTTTTGCAAATAGGGTGGTTACACCTTGGAACAATCTAATCCCGTCTCAAGTATCTGTCGATTCTTTGGATGCATTCAAGAAAAGTTTTACAACCGGCTTAAATAAGCATTTTTTTGAGCCTTTAAAGTCATTTCAGATAGCTATGTTGATATTTTGTTAGAATTAAGGCTGGTTCATACTTATGACAAAATGTCCTTTGGACAAAGTCCAAAGGACAATTTTAGAAAAGCCAAAACGTCCTTTGGACAAGCCAAAACGTCCTTTGGACTTTTTCCTTCGAACGAAGTATGAACGCTACTTAAAATTTGTTCTTTGGACAAAGCCCAAAGGACAAAATCCAAAGGGAAAAGTCCAAAGACAAGAAAGTATGAACACGTTGTCTTTTGGATTTTGTCCTTTGGACTGTCCTTTGGACAAAGTCCAAACGTCCTTTGGACTTTGTCCAAAGGACGTTTTGTCATAAGTATGAACCAGCCTTTATAGTTTATGTTGGCGGCGATTAAGTCGCAAAATTGATGTTGTTGATAAAGAAAAAAAAAGAAAAAGAAGAAAAAAAAAGAAAAATGAAATAATGATACAGTAGAATTAAACTATGCATAGACTATGCTTAGTAAAATATTAGTTCTGTTATATAACATAATAACAGTTCTGTTATAATACCGGCTTGTCCCTTGTCGTACCGTTACACTGATCATTGAAATCTCTGCTCATGTGAAAAACGACCAATTTTTTTTGTTAAGTTACGCATTGGTTGCTGGGGTACTTGTGTGACACTTTTTTTCCTTACTGAATTACATAATAAGTAAGTTCACACAATTATACACATTCTCTCGTGGTTATGTTTTTGGATTAGATTATAATTCCTTACCTTTTTATAAAAGTGGCTAATTTTCAAAAATAAGAACGAACAAATATCCTAACCGCTCATTAAGAGCCATTCGGTAACAATAAAAATAATTTTAAAAAAATAGAATAAATTAATTTGGGGTAACGCGTAAGTACCGCGAGACACTAAGCCTCACGGTGTCATCTTAAATCAAATTAGAAAACCAAGACTAATTAAAAAAATATCTTCATTGCTCTATCTTGCTATTATTATTTACAGCTTAAAATCACATAATGTTGAAGGTAAACATTTTCTAATGTTCGGGCTTTTTTTTATTTCTGTGTATGCGCTGAAACACAAAACATGTCTTTAAGTGAGGTATCATTAGTCTGGGAGAACTATGCCTAAATTAATTGCTATCCAAGCTTTATTAAAAAAAGTAGTTTATATAAAATTAAATAATTAAATTAATGCTTATAGGGTAGTGCATTTAATTTCGGCACATTTTTGTTTTTTCGATGTAACTTTTCACTGTATGCCCAGATTTTCATGTTTGATAGCTCATTTTGAAGCTTTCACAATACTGCGTTGCGTCATAAAAGTTTTACTGTACGAATTTTTTTTTTTTACTTAATTAAATGAGTTTTTAAAAAAACGGAAAATTGCCCAAATTAAATGTATGCATTTGATTTCGGCACTTTACAAACAATCGATTGTTTCTCAGTCAAAAAATCATCAATTTCAAAAATTTCATTATCTCCAGACAATTTTCTTTAATTTAACCTTCTACTTGTTGTTCAACGTCTAACTGGCAAAAAAGTTACAGCTAAAATGCCAAATGGTATCAAAATGAGCAAAATTTGGGAAAAAAGTGCATTTAATTTCGGAACTTTTTAAAAGAACCCCCTTAATCGAGTTTAAGTGCAGTGCTATGACCCCTACACATTTCAACGTTGTCTTTTAGCTATTTACAACTACAATTTAACACCCGACCACTTAATTCAACCCGTTTTTACATACAGCAATATGTATGCCGAAATTACACGATTTTATTTTATAACGATTGCTCAACACAGACGTAACGTAGAACCACGGGAACTAAAAATTCTGAAAATAGACTAAATTTTACCAGGACAGTTTAATTTTTAAACCAATTTATAGCGTAATTATGAAATGCCCATGTTCTAAAAACGAGTAAATTTATTTACAATTTTATTTTTTATAAATCACACAATTTCACATGAAAATATCAAACATAACAAATAAAAAGCTCACGACTGTCATCTACATATAATTATCTCTCATTTGAGCTATCAAACGTCGTATTCCGTCCAGGATTACCAAAGATATAGTCTAAAATAGTGTTGTAAAAAGTATTGATTTTGGATTATTTTAAGTAAAAGTAAAAGTAATTTAAAAAATTTTAATTTAAGTAAAGTAAGAGTAAAAGTAATTTGTGATTTTTTAATTTAAGTAAAGTAAAAGTAAAAGTAATGGTCAAAATTTTATTTAAGTAAAGTAAAAGTTAGACCTATTTTTTTAAGTAAAAGTAAGAGTAAAAGTATAATAAAAGTAATTTTGAATCGGAGCAAAACAGCGGTTTTGGGAGTTCCAGAGCTCTGTTTTAAAATTTTTTTGCTAATTTTATGTATAAATTGTCATTTTATTAAGTTTTTGGTCAAAATAAATGGTTTGAGCGTGTTAGCGGCTTAAAAAATTGTCTTCTGAGCGTGTTAACGGCTTAAAAAATTGTCTTCTGCCATTTACTTTACAACAAGCCCATGGGGAATCTACCCATTGAAATTACTTAAATTTTACTTAAATCAATTTAAGTATTTGCAGTGGAAAATCCGAGTAAGAGTAAAAGTAAAAGTATTTGAAATTTCAAAAGTCGAGTAAGAGTAAAGGTAAAAGTAATTGAAATTTCAAAAGTCGAGTAAAAGTAAGAGTAAAAGTAATCCAAAATCCGTTACTTTTATTATTTTAAGTAAAAGTAAAAGTAACTTTTTACAACACTAGTCTAAAATCAAAAATGCCCAATTTGGAAAAGTGCCGAAATTAAATGCACTACCCTAATATTTAAATTATATAATTTAATAATACTTCTTGGAAATTTTTAAAGGCCAAATTTTGAGTATTTAAAGGACCTAGTTAATTTAATAAATTTCATAGTCTTAATATATCAATTTAACGTTGTCTTACTATATCTTTGTTTCACATTTGTTTAAATATATTTGTTTAATTTAATAATGTATTTTAGGACCAATTTGCTACAATTGTTCCAAGTAAATAAAAGAAATATCTTTTTTACCATCTATACATCGATCAACATAATTAGCGTTTATGGTTTTAGTTACTATTATATATAGTATTTATTTATGATAAATGATGTGTTATAACATGTGATAAATGATGCACCATATGTGCTTTGTATAAAACAATTTTAATAAATAAAAAATCTTATTGTCACGCAAACCAAAGGGTCAAAAATAAAATACCAAAAAATTTAAGGGCTCTTCTTCTTTTTTTATCTTGTTCAAAGGTATGGTATAACGTAATAAAAACACGGATGTTACCGGTCTTGTCGCCATAATATGATTTATAAGCTTTTTTTCAAAGATATTTTAAAAGAGTACATTTTCGCAACAATATTATCAATACAGAGGCGATAAATTCCGAAGATATTGTTCTTTGTTGACACCCAATGAAACCTACCAACGTATGCAAATTAAATGTTAACGGGCAGCCGTAGGCTAACTTGAGTCCGTTCAAAAATGATTGAGAATAAAATTTATTTTAGTCTGAATCATTTTTGTTCCAGCCCGAAGCTCTTTCCGCTTTAAATGGCCACGTCACAGCATGATATTGTAGGGTGAAAACATCACTAATGTATAACATAAGAACATGCACATACTACATAGTCTGGAGAGCTAACATCGCTGCCCAGCGTGCAAATTGTTCAGTATGCAAATCATTTGATGATTTACTTTACTAATAAATCGACTAAATGAAAAAAATAGTCTATTAAAAAAATATATGCACACAGCTGAGTCGAGCAGTTTCTGTTCAAGTAGACTATTGCGTTTATGTATACTTCAAATTTTTAATTTAATGAGTATCAGTACAACACAACCTGCCTATAAACTATATTATATGTTTTATAATGTAGCAAACAACACTGATATAGTTTTATATATTATATAATTTCAAATGTTTAAAAATAATTTAGCTCTGTAAATTAGAATGTAAAACAAATGCAATAGCGTAAATCATTATAAATTAAACAAATTAACAGTTACAATAAAATCAAATTATAAAACAGATTTCTGCGTTTAAAAGTTAGAATACTAGTTCGGGTACGTAATTTTTTTGTTTGTTTTTTTTTTGGTATCAGGGGCCTGTTTTATAAAAACCTTTGTAAATTCTCATTTTACAAATCTCAGCCTATTTTTTGTAAAATACATGATAAAGGTTTTTCGACTTGTAATCTAGGGGGAGCATCTGCGCGCACCGCTCTGCGCTGATTGGTCGTAGCCACGTCATTTCATCTCCGCTGAACGATCAATATTTGACGTATCCTATATCCTCTATCATGTTATTTACAAAAAATAGGCGGAGACTCCTACAATGAAAATTTACAAACGTCTTTATAAAATAGGCCCCAGGTCAACTTTAGAAAAATTCGTATTACAAACAAAAATTCCTAACAGTCAATTTGAATTTTTTTTTGAGCGAAAATTAAATTAATGGCGCCATGGAAATGGTAAAATATAATAAGTTTATGTTTGTTTATTGTTTCTCTCAATTGAAACTAAACTAATTATAAAAGTTAAAGTTTGTTAATAGTTATTATTATTATTTACAGGAAGTAGCAAGATACATAAAAAAATGCGCCGCGCCACGTTGTAAAGGCTGCAATATTAAGATACCACAATAAGAAGTGGTCGCTTTCCGACCATCGGCTGTTTTCAGAAAACAATGCTAGACACTGTTGCACGCTGTCCCATGAATATTATTAACACAAGGCTTCTGAACGTAGTGGTAATCAAGACCGGTTTCTGATGTGTGCAAAGTGTAATAATTAATTAATATTTTTATTACTTTTTTAAAAAAAGTACTTTTTTATTACTTTTACTTTTTTATTAATTTTTGTTTTAGAAATTAATTGATTAATTAAAATTAAATTATTGGCCCCTAAAATCGAATTGATTAATTATCGAGTAATTATTTGCCCAAAAAATTTAATTAATTAATTATTAAATAATTATTTCGGCCCAAAAAAGCGTTAATTTTTTATTAATTAATTACTAAAAAAGTACTTTTTTAAGCATTAGTATGACCTAAGTAAAACACAGGTCAAGGTTTCACGGTTGCAACTGAAACAAAGGCAATCAAGAGAACGGGTTTAACAAATTTTATTCGTTAAAGATATTTTGTCCTAAATTTTCCAAAATAAGATTTAAAGCACTGAGCACAATATAATTTTGCTTTTGGGTTTTTTTCATTTTATGGTTGTTCATTGGTTAAGACATTTTATTGTTATGCAATTAATTTAATTCTTTTCAACGAAAATACATAATTAAATTTCAGGTAACGTTAATTTTAATTTTTAGTTATGTTAGACGCAATATTTACCCTATCTAACATCCTTTCCTAAACCATTACACTTAAAGAAGACAACAAAACAAATATCAACTCATAAAAATTATTGCAAAGTGAAATCACTTGTCTAAAAAAACCTTCACCTTGTTCATTTTTTCCCTAACTAAAGAGTTCGAAACTTCTTCATACAATGAAAAATTGGGTGCGACAATCACATTTTCAATTGTTTTTATAAATCTAAATAATTCAATTAAATATTTTATTTTAATAAATATTTCTTATACGGACGCTGAATTATTTTTTTGGGCGCATGAAGTATATACCATTTTTGTTCTCTGAGGTTTAGTCTATTGAATTCGTAAAATTCGCTAAAACAAGAATAATCACAGTTTCGAATTAGGATTGGTTGGTTGGTTTTCCTTGTTTTCTATTAATCTCCTAATCCTCTTCAGGGACCATTCAATGTTTTCAATCCACAATTGCAGGTTCGTTTCTTTGCTATCCGCAAACGATGAGCACACCAATGTTATTCTAAACGAGATATTTATTATTAACAAAAATGACAATAATGAAAATAAAACTACAAGGGTTCAAATACAAAAAATATTATGCTTATTCGTTTTTAATTTTGCAATAACAAATAAACACACAACGCATTTCTTTTCTTGCCAAAAATCAATTAATACAATAAGATTTTTGTTATTTTGGCTAAAAATAACCACTTCGATTGATAATGTTTTGAGTTGATTCAGATTCCTAAGCAAATCATTTTAAAAGGTTAATAAAGAAAAAAAGGAGGAATTACACTCACGTCAAATGTCCGATATGATTAACACTCGCTTAAAACTATATATATGTACAGAGAAAGCATGATTAAAGACAGTTCTGTTCTCTACATTTAAGAAGTCCCAGATCTATCACTAATTTTATAAAAAATTCCCTAAAATTTGCAGTCATCAACACCTACTTTATTTCTCTTTGTAAACCCCACCCCTAATAAAAATCTGGAGCCTAATCCACCCAACTATGGTTACAACCCTGAAAAACTCACCTGTCCGGTTCGATCTTGTAAAAGGTGCCGTAACCATCAGTGCACATGGCGGCCACTCCTCCAAACACATTGGAGTATCCGATAAAGCTGGTGGAAATTCTAAAGTTCCCATCACCACCGCTTTTCGTCCAAGAGGGGTCAGTGAAAATTTCAGGTTCTTTTAAACCGCTTTCTTTCGCCAGCAAACGAAGACCCAACAAATGCCTGTCACAACCTACGAATAACAATTTTACAACTATTATTAATAAAACATGTTTTCGTAGTTAAAAGTTTTTTTTAATTTTTATACTTTCTGAAAATTTTTCTTTATTATTTCTTTAGTGGCTTTTATTTTTAATGGTTTTAAAAAAATTCGTTGCATTTTGATTTTTAATATCAATTATTTCAACTACTACCATAAATATAATCAATGTGCACTTTATAATAGTGGTATTTCTGCCTTTTTACACCCATATTAAATTTTTATGGAAACATTTCTATATTTCGCGAGATCTCGTATGCCAAAAATTGCATTTTTCATACTTAAGAAAACTGTCCGAAGGACCTTAATGACTTCGAAAATTTGGAAATTACTTTGTTATCATAATCGATTTATCATACCTTTTCCTTCTGTAGCTTCGTTCATCAGTGTATTATGCTTTTTGACTGCGGAGTTAAAAAGTCGAAGTCTCTCTTGTTCCTAGAACGAAGCAGTTCAAATTAATGACATTTTAAATGTTTTATTTAACTCAAAACGAAGCTAACTTTTTCGTAAACGGTACCTAAAAAGAAACTAAGTGGATACGGGTTGTGCAGTTGTCCATCGAATATAAAACGAGAGCCCTACGATAACCAATTAAAACAAAACTATTTATTTTCATTTATTTTAAGAATATTATGGTAATATAATATCATGATTAGCAATGGATTTTGATGATTGTAAATTTCGAGAAATGTGTTTTACTTGATTTGTTATTATTCTGGTTGTACAAACCAACCGTAGTTTTACTTTATTAAAAAATCAGCATAAATTTTTGGTAAAAATCTTAGTCTAACTTCCATAACCTTAACAATAGGGTTGATTTGGACTATAATGTTTTTATAAATAAAATAAATAAGAAAAATAAATAATAAAAAGAATGTAAATAAAATTAATGGTTTTTTGATTATTTAAGAAATTTTTTTTGAGACCTTACGGTGAAAATGAATTAAATCCGTGTTTTATATTATAAAATAACCTACTTAATGCAACAAAAACGCTTTCTTACTGAAAAATCTGAGCTGACGATGGAGTGTGTGAATTGTACAGCCTCGCTTGTACACGATCGGACGGTTTCTGTTCTGCCATGATAGAATTTTCTTGTAGATGCTGATTCGTAAGTAGCCACAGCTCTTAAAGCAGCAAAGAGTACAAAAAACCAAAAACCTTTTTACAACACGAGTAGAATTTAAATAAAAACAACAAACTGGTACGAAATGCGGCTAAAAGTTGGTTTTACACGAAAACGGGTAAACTGATTGAAAATTTATACTTTTAATTTTATAAAATTAAATTTGGCAAGGAGAGGCTGTTTGAGATTATTTTGTGTCAATAAAATATTAAAAACATAATATTAAAAATATTCTTAGACCTAACTCGGTTTAGTTGTGACGACATAAAAACTATTAGTAATTAGTGATATTCCTTACTTTGATCCTAAGTTACTTGCGCGATTATAGATATAGAGTTATTAAGTTAAGACCATTATAGTTTAGTTTTTGCAAATTATTTATGATTTATTAAAAGCCAGTTAAAATGTCAAAAATAATAACAAAAATACGATTGGATACGCACAACGCATTATTTTAATAAGTAAATAAATTGTAGGTTACTACATGTTCATCCACTTTTCTGAAAAGAGTATAATAATTTTGTATACTCGCGTTTTTTTTAAATCGGAAAACTGTTTCTATTTTCAGGTTTTTGAATAATGCAAACGCGTCAGGATTTTAAGGACCCTTAAAATGTCATATATATTCGGTATTCGTAATCACGTCATAAATTTTGCTATAAGAGAATGGTTGTAGGAGGAGATATTTTAGCCAATTAGCGCTTCGGAAAAAATTGATCTTTAATAAATGAGAGATTTCCATTTTTTTCCTAAGCGCTAATTGGCTAAAAATAATTCTATAACATCATATAACTCTGTGAAGATATTTAACCAGACCTGTGCACGGTCTGGAAATACTCCCCTCCCCCACTGTATTAAAAGTTTTTAGCCTATTTCAATGCATTTTAAGCTATTTTAGACCTATTTTTACCTTATTTTTGCTTTTTTTCTCCCTTTTTCCCTTTCCCTTCTTTTTTCTCTTTTTTTTCTTTCTCTCCTGCTTGCCCCTCCGCTTCAAAAAAGTTGCCCCCCCCCCCAATAAAACCCCCGGGGGAGCAGTGCACAGCACAGATCTGTTTAACACTGAACAACTTCCGTTTAAATGGGGGGGTTAACCATCGTTAAATACTGCACTTTTGCCAAACGCGGTTTGGGTAACATAAAACTCATTCACTGGAAATGGCCGATGGTCGAATCTCGAAGCAGGGGCATTTTAATTTGGGACACTATATTCCTAAAATCTAACGTGAAATCAGTCAATAAAATTAAATTAAGTTATAATAATTCGGACTTGTTGTGAAGTCGCATGTGGGCCAGCTGCATAGCCAATTGCACAATTGTATCGCCATACAGTTTTCTGCCACGAAAGTATCGATTGCCAAAATCGGTGAAATGGTAAACTTGTACACAGACATTTTCTGCCTAAAAATTAAATTTTTATTTTCATAGGTAAATGCCTTTTTTGTTGTTTTTTTTTAAATATTTTTTTGGATTCGCTAAAATAAAGTTGTTTATTATGTATGCCCCCGGATTTCTGAGTGGAGTTTTGTTTGTATGAGCTTAGGACCCCTGAAATTCCAGAGCTTCGTACTATTTTTTTGCTAAATTACTGAATTAATTAAAAAGTGCCAAACATTTTAAATTTTTTGACTGCGGAGCAACAGATGGCAAAACATTTAGTTTGTACAAAAATTAGGTCAGCTGGGTAATTTTTTTATTTAGAATAATTAAACAACATAGAAATAAATTTAAACGATCAGTATATCAATAACAAGATTCGAGGTTAGGTATAATAGGTTTTTCTAAATTTACCATCTCGTTCGTGATATCAACGGTTTTGAAATTTTTTTTTCATCCCTCATAAATTTTTGTAAAATTACAGCAATATCACTACGCGTTTTCTTTTTCGTACATTGTGATTGTGTATAACAAAATACATTTATAATCATAATAGTTAAATTTGATTCTTTTAGTGTCCGCACTGAAAGAATGACGTTTTTTCAAGGTATGAAGTTTTTCAAGGTATGACGAAAAATTCTTGACATTTTTCAAAGATAAAAACTACTTACCGCTGCGTTCACTTCGTTGGTGGCTCTGCGTACCCAGGATGCTATTGCTTCGTCGGTTTCAAAAACCAATTCTACTCCTTTAGGATAGTCTGTGGAGCTCGGATTGCCCTAAAAGTTTTTATGAATTTTAGATATTTTCCGAGCTTTGAATCACTTTATAGTTAAAAAAACTGCTAAAAAAAGGTTTTACGGTTGGATTCCCAACTTGAAGTTAGCTTAAGGTAAAAACCTTTAACAGGGTTTGTCTTGTTAACAGATTTTGTCATGCCTCAGGATGGTAATTAATATTCGACATAACGTTGATTGCTGCTTTATACGCTTTCAATTTGTTTTATTTCACACCGATATTTTGTCAAAAGTGGTTGAGAGGAATATAAAATGGCTGGACATCCACGGGAATAATAGTGTTAACCACTAGAGAAATAAAAAAATGTTGTTTTTTGCTGAGGCTGTAGACAAATCTACCAACACTCATAGACGCGATAAAAAAATCAGTGATAAACATAATAAACTGTAGTCAGTAAAAAATATTCACTGAATAACAAAACATTTTCTGTTATGATTATATCTGGTCATAGTAAGATTTAATTTATTGTTCTATAAATCTTGCAGACTAATATAGATATTGTAATATAAGTCGTATAAAATGATTACTAAATGTAACGATTCAATTTTTTAAACATTTGCAATGCCATCGCTGTTTTATATTTTTTTAAAACAAGTGTCGCATTGCAATGCAATGATGTTTTTATTACTTTCCATTTGTATCCGGATTTTTGCAGAAATTGATCCATGTAGTCACTCATCTGCATGGTAACGACAGCGTCAATGTTTCCATGCTAAAATACCATTAGTGATGACATAGTAACTATTATACTACAAACAATCAAATTATTAATAATAATGACTGTGTTATTTTTATTACTGCTTTATTCTATTTTTTGTGCAAAATTTAAAATGAAAAATTTAAAATTATCCGGGAAGATGGGAGTTTTAGAGAAATGAAATTTTTTTCTCTGAAATGATATCAAGTTTTCAGAAATATTTTTTAAGATTATGATAGAAAAACGTAAATGAAAAAGTGTTTTCACGTTTAAAACTACTGAGTAGAGCCGTAGCATTCTGAAGCTAGACCACAAAATAATATTGAACAAAAACAAATTAAAACAAAATCAAATAGTTTTAGGAGTTTTTTAGAAATAAAAATTACAATCCATAGCTTCAACGTGAACACGCTGGCGTTGTATCATTTCGTAGTATATTTACTTAAATTAAAGAAGTCAATTAGATGCCGACGAATACCACGATAATGACATACTGAAAGAATAGTTTATTATAAAGTCTCGGAATAATGCCATAATAATGACGTATTTTCTATGAATTTGATCAAAATAAAACTTTATTTCTTTGCACGAAAATGATATTATATGCTATTATTAAATCTAAAATTAAAATTATTAAATTTATAATTATATATTATAATTAAATTATTCTTTGTTATAATTTGCGCAATTGAAAATGGAAGGTAGGTCTTTAGATTAGGACTAAGAATGCCATAATAGTCTATTCTATAATTATGCCATTAGAACAGCAAGCGGCAGCGCTGTTTTTGCTTTTTTTGAAGGAACTGCATATTTTAGGTTTTATACTAACTGGTTATTACGCATGATAGGCTTTTTAGATAAGATAAGACATAAATATAAAAATCAAAACAAACGTCTGAGGAACTGGAGACAGTCCCGTTTTCATGAAAATGCCAAGTTATCGATTTGTCCGCCCAGCTGAGGCTCGCGTCTCCAGCGATGCAAAGATAACCCAACTAAAAATGCAAAAAATTGCGGATCTTAAACAAAACTTTTAAGTGAGTAAGTTGCCGCAAGCATTAAGGCTATTTTGTATCTAAAACTTAGATCCCAAAATACCCATCTTTTAAAATTGTCTTTTCACAGTTGTTGTTGAAACCTAAATCAAGCCTGAGTCACAGTTATTCTCTCTCTTTACGACAAATTAGGTAATGTATAGATACACTGATAAAACAATGGTCTAAATTAATCATTTTGTTGGCTGAAAATGCTTACTTATAATGTTGTTCAGTACACATTATTTTAAAACAAAATATACATTTGTTAAAATTGTTGATTCGTTTCGTACACAGTTAATGGCAGCACTTTGAATTAAGGAAACCAGCAGCCGATAACTGAAAAAAAGTCAGTTATTTTATACGTCTAAAACAAACATATCCCTCCTTCTCTCGCTTGTTGACTGGAACCGCCGAAATTGCATAATTAAAACCCAATAAGAAAACCTTTTAGAGAAACAAATCTTACATCTGACTCCGTTTCTGGACACAGGTCGGTTAATGAGACGGCAAAAACTGATTCCTCAATAACCTTTAAATACATTTCATTTCGTGGACTTAGACCTTTTAAGTGTTCCCTAGCCTAAAATAAAAAAAATAAAAATAAAAAGTTCTAATAATCTTACACACAATAATTACATAATGTGCTTGCTAAAACAAAATAAATAAAAAAGAAATGAACAATTAGCGTAATTCGTGTGAATAATCTATCATCTAAAAACTGACCTCATTTTTCATTTTCAAAAAGTACCATTTCAAATTGTACCTTGTTTTTTTTGTCTATTTTTTATGGAATGTCCCACTATTTTTTATTAACGAGTTATAGTGGGAATGCGAAGACCTACCCTTGGTTTCAAAAAATTTGATTGGTCGTTCCGTAGTATGTTTATTTCAGTAATAGTAAGTTCAGAAGTTTTGCGCAGTTTTTCAACAAAAAAACTACGGTGATTCGACAGTTAAGAACGCACTTTTCAATCAAACTGTATGAAAATTATTCTTTACGTGACTTTATTTAGTCGATTACTTTAAATAAACGACATAATAAAAAATCTTTCCCTAAATTATGATCAGCAAAAAAACACGACACCTGATACCAGGAGTCCCGATCCAGACAAGGGAGGGCGTTTACGCAGGGGCCGGGGCGGACGGAGTGGGATCGGATTTCACATAGGGCCGCTTCCAGTTGGGGCGGGGTGTAAAATTCTCCGTCTGGCCGAACGGTTTCCAAGCGCCAGGCGTGACCCCGGTGCAAGATGATTATGTGACTCGGACACGGGCCCTCGGCTTCTGGAAAATGAAAAAATATTTTTGCAATGTCCGCAAAAAATTGTTAAAAATTCCGAGTGCATTGCTTCACGATTTAAAAAATAATATGGAAATTTAGGAAATTTAGTTTTACTAACTTAAAATTTTTTTTAATTAGCGATTTTGAGTAATGAGTGATTATTAACTGAATTGTAACATTTACTACTTTCAATTATTGTCTTGATTGATGTTTAACCTTCCAGATGTTTAAAACGTAAATTAAGAATAACAATAGAAAATTTCTGACTACATATGAAATTTTGGACCAAAATCTTGCTAGAAAAGTCGCACATGCAAACTTTTGTGCAATCTTTTAAACAAAAATCTGCCATTTTCGAATAGTTTTCGAGCACATAGATTTTTTTTTCTCACAGTGTTAGTTTTCGGATTGTGCTCACTCAATACTACTGCTTTAATCGCACTGCAAGGCTGTCTTTAAAAAAAAAGATGTTAATCATAACTTTCAATGTAGGGTATTTAAACACTTCAGAAGCTTTACAACTTAGTTAAAGTCGATTTATTTTATTAAAATCAAAAACTCTATCGTTTTAACGTCAAATAAACGACTTAACCCCCAAAGTTTTTGTGCAAACTGCGTTTATTTTTTGTTGCGCAGCCAACAACCTAATACAAAAATAATTGCAATGGGATTAAAACAGTATTGAGAACAAAAGAAGTAGCAGACTGCACAAAAAACACTAAGATTGGGCTGAAAATCACTATGCGGGAAACTAGCAGAAAATGGTGGCTTTTTGCATAAGAATCGCATAAAAGTTAACATGTACGACTTTTCTAGCAAATCTTGGGTGAAAAATTTACTGTGTAACCGATTTTTTCTAGTGTTATTCCTGGTAATTTTAAACGTTTGTTCATTAATGCTCATGATATTTTTTATGAAAAAACTTAAAATTAGAAAAAAAAATTTCAGCTCTATTATTTATTTTTATAATTTAATTTTTCAGATAAAACGTCAGATTTTTTAATTGGAAAGGTGCTTGTGCGTACCAGTTTTAAACAGATTTTTAACGTAATCCTTCCTTGGGCCCGGTATTCTGCAGGCGTTGAGAATACGGTGCACCTGATTCATACACCAAATCGTTCCTCGACTTCGCATTACCGGGAACCTTTGTCTGAAAAACTTCCATGAGACAAAAATTTCACTTACTTATTTGCTTACTTTACCCTTGTTAAATTTTTACTTTAAATAAAAATTTTGCCAAAATGGAAAACTCTAAGTACACTTTAATTTTAAAATTTTCTGCTAGGTGTAATCTCTATTTTTTAGTATAATTTTTCAAAAATATTTTTCAATTATTACCAATTTTTTTTCATAGTAAAGCATTATAATATAATCTCTATTGAAATGCTCACATGAGCTGATTATTACTGATTATTAGCTGACTATATTCAACTTTCTTAAAATATTTTTCATAATATATATTCTTAAGTAACATCACATAAACCCTTCCTTCTCTCTTATTAATCAAATCACTGCCGTCGTTTGGTGTTTTTAACGAAAAAATCGAGGGTTTTTTGTACAAGAAACGCAATATCTCGACAAATACTGCACCAATCTTAACAATCAAGCTATCAAATTAAAATAGAAAATAGCCCCTTTCTTTCAGTAAAAATTTTTTAACATAAAACTTTTACTCATTCAAAAATATTTCAAGTACAGAATTTCGAAAAAAAAACGCGATTTTTGGGGGGTCATATCCCCTAAACCCATAAAGATATTTTAGCGAACAAATTTTTGTTAGGGGCAGGGCAGGGGTAACGTTTTCACAAAAAAATCATCAAAATCGAAGACAAAAAGTTAGACTCGGTGCCGCACCTTCCATGATTACAATTACAACAACTGAGCATTTAAATATTCAAATATCAATCTGTAGAGTTTTTTTTACTTTCTCAGCTCTTCCCAGTAGAGCATGCACCCGTAGATCATCATGGAGCCTCGGAATGTTTGCGTTCCGATTTTCGGCGGCCAGACGTGGGGTATAGGGGACGTGCCTCCGAAGTTCATGTACGGAACTACCGGAAAACGGAGTTCCATATAAGCCGCGTCTTCCCACCATCGAGAAAGCTGAAAATATTAAACACTGCAGTTAAGTACAATTTAGCTATTAAAGTTTGTCATTTTTTACCAACAAAGTCACAAGTGACAGTGTAACGCTGTAAACGCATGCCAAACGCATTGTCACATGTAATTACGGTGGTAAACAGCCACAAGAGCATTAAATTATACCTTTTTTTACGTATTTTATAGAAATTCTTTTTTTAACTAATTTTTTTCAAATTTATTTAAAATAATCTTAATAGTGTACAGATTAACTTGAAACATAATTTAAATAAACTTGAACTCGCTCATTTAAGAAGAGGAAGGAGCTCTGGAGCTTTCTCTACTTTTAATGGCTGGAGCTACGAAGCATGATATTACAGCGTAAGAACGTTACTAATGTTTGGGTTAACGTGATTGTAACTCAACAATGTGCTTTTAACCTTTATTTTATGAAGACTTATTCTGCCGTAATGAAAACGTTAAGTCTGAATTATAGCCTCAAAATTTTAAGGGTAAACATAAAAAAATCAAACAAAACATAGAGCGACCAGGAGTTGCCGAAAATTTTTGTTAGATAGGGCGGTGGGTATCCCCAAAGCCATATAGCGTTTTCTGCACTGGTACAATGCAATTATTACGGGGTTGTTGTAGTCTTTTTAGTACATTTTGTTTCTTTTGTTTTATGTTATAATTTGCGGCATTAAGTGGCAATTTTGATATTTTTGTTGAAAATAAAAAAATATTATGATAAAAACTGAATCTTATGAAAAAAGAAAAAAATAGGAGAGATGTTGGGCAATTGCGAGATTTTACAATCCTCTCAACCCCTGGCCATATCGTCAGTCAGTCAGTACCCAATTCCTTTCGTTTCGAGCCTTCTCCTGCAGAGCTGAGTGTAGTTTCTTTCCTTCCTTCCTTTTAAAGTCGTTCACGATTTTCTCGGTTCTATCATATTCATCTTTTGTAACCAAAGGTTTCACTAAACTATACTAAAAGTAAAATGCTGTAATGAAAAAAAAACTGCTTTGCTTTATTTAAAATGTTATTCTACTTTTTGGCCGAAAACTTTTTTACAATAAAATTAAAATGCCGTCGTTTTTTTTAATACGAAACACAAATTTGAACAAGAAGTTCAAGAACAACAACAAGAACAAGCAGTTCTGTTCTGATATTTTTTTCTAAAATAGAACAAAGAACTTAAGATTTGCACAGAGTTATAGACACCTTACACTGGAACTCGGTTTATACATGAAGCGTGCATTATACATAAGCGTCACTATAATGGATAATTACCGTATCTCCTACTTATCTTTCGTAGTATGAAGATCAACCGATCGAAATTTCGCGCGCTTTCGATCGGTTGATCTGCATACTACAAAAGATAAGTAGGAGATACGGTAATTATCCATTATCATAGACCCCTATACTCATGACAGTCGGCGTTTCCTTGGAATGGATCTCTGGGTGTGCAACAGATACATCAATGACAGATTCTACATGTGCTCAAATCTTCAATTTTCGGGCTTAAAACTTTTTGTATATAAATTTTTTCATACAATTAGGTGATTTTAAATGTATCAATGTTTTTGTATAGTTAAAAAATTGTGTTTTTTTTTAAATTTTATAGCATAATAAAATTTTATTCAGTACTAAAATTTCACATTTTTTGCTTTTTTTCACAAAATATTGTAACAAGTAAAGAAATATTTTTATCACTTAATTTCCACATATTATAGCGCTAAATTACTAAGCAAAAAAATGAAAATTAATAGCAGTATTATGTTTACTATAGAAAATAATTAACGAAACATTATACTATAGTGTATACTCATTAAAAATGGAACATCCCTCAAATCTTTTGTTCTAATATTTTTATAATAAAGGTAAACGAATAGTAATTAACTGATTAGCCACTACTAAATAAACTAAAAAATAGTACATTCATTCAGTAATATTAGGGCGAAAAAATAGGGCGGAGCTCCGCTCCGGAGCTTTAACCTCCGGGGCACATTACTAGATAATTACAGACCAATCCACCCGATTGGGCTAATTGTTTGCAATATAATGTTTAATATTTAATAAATAGTAATGAAATAAAAAGAATTTCGAACAAAAAATGATTTATTGAAAACTTGTTACCTTTTATAACCTAAAATTGCTCTATGAATGTTAATCTTTTTAGTTTATTTAGTAGTAACTAATCAGTTAAATAATTTGACAAAATATTATTTTTTTAGTTTTACTATAAAATATTTATTAAAATATAAAACTTGAAGGTTGGTCCTTTTTTAATGACTATAGTATAATTTTTTGTTAACGATTGTCCATAGTAACATAATACCACTACCTTTTTTGCTTAGTAATTTAGTACTATATCCCTAAATATAGTGGTAAAAATATGTCATCATTTGTATTAATATTTTATTTAAAAAATGCGTAAAAATATGAAATTTTAGTATTGGACAAAATTTTATTATGCTATAAACTTTTCAAAAACCCATTTTGAAAATATAAAAATACATTAATACAATCAAAGCCACCTAATTTTATAAAACAAATTATTTACAAAAAGTTTTTTGCCCGAAAATTGCGGATTTGAGCACATGTAGAATCTGCCAGTGATGTATCTGTTGCAAAACCCTACCAAAACGCCCACTGAGGGGTTATTGCCATTATGGTGACGTCTATGTATATTGCATACTTCACGTATAAACCGAGTTCCATTGCAATGTGCCTATAGAATAAAAACGCAATATTAAAAATTTGATGGTTAGCAGGTAATTTTCAAATTGTTTCTGGTTGGAATTACTTCCATTTGGACTATATTTTTTTGTTTCATTTTTTGCGCCAGGTTTTATTTAATGACAAATTATATTATAATATAATACTTTAATGGCAAATTATTTAATGAAATAGAAAAACTACTTTTTTGATTTTTTAAAAGATGTTCTGTTTTTGTAAATTAAAAACTTTTGCAAAATTTTCAAATCTATGAAAGTAAATTATTTTATCATAAAGTTGATTACGATTACGTTTAATTTTTTTTAATTTCATTTTTAATTGTGTAGTAGGAAATATTTGATTGAAAAATACAAGTCAACACTAGACCAGTCAAATTAATTTAAAATAAATAATAAATATTATGGGGATTGTAAGAATATATTTAATGCTCGCCATCCTAAATAAGATTTTAAGAAAACAAGACGAAACCCGAGGAAAATATTTATATTTTGGTCTATAAAATTTGTTTTGCTCTCGTCCACTAAGAAGTAACCAAAAATTATGTCATCACAGGTAAAAGAAAAAAAGGGGGGTAGGGTGGAGTCCTCCCCCTGGCCTTGAAATTTATCCCCCTAGACAAAAAATCCAGGGCCCCCTCCCCCAAATTTTTTACCACTGACCTCCTCTGGAATTTGAAATCTGACCCCTCCTCCCCCCTCGCGAAAATTTTAGGTACTTTTGTTTATACTAAATTTTCTTCTAAAAACGTGAATTTTTTATACATATTCATGTTTTTACACCCTTTCTACGCCAGAATATTGCTTTTTATTCAATAAAATGTAGTATTTTCCTATAAAAAGAACAATTATTAATGTCATTATGGTTTAAAACTGTTTTGCTTTGGACACCGGACCCACCTCTAGATTTCAAAATTTCGCACCCCGGGTCGACCCCCCCCCCTGAAAAGCTGGGGCGGGGGGGGGGGTTCGGACCCCCCTGGGACCCTCCTCCTAGAATTCAAAATACAATTTACACCGGGTAACCACCCCCTAGCTTCCGGGCCGTTTTCACCTATGCATGTCAGTAGCCAAAAATCTGACTAGGTAGGCGCCAGTTTTTCGTTTAGATAATTCTAGACGTCAGAAGCATCGGTTTGGCACAAGAAACCCTTGGCATCATTTAATTTGAATAATTTAATATTTTTAATTATCTCATAAGGACATTGTTATAGGTAAAATATTATAAAATAATTATAACATTATTACTACACAAAAATACACATACCTGATTCCAAGTACTTCTGCAATGTTTGTTCTAAATCTGGTAATGGAAGACTTGGCAATGAATCCTGATATTCAAAAGTTTTTTCCGCACGTTTCCCCATACTGTTGCACCAGTGATTGGAAGTTGTTTGGTATATCGATGCTTGGGGATTGAGTTTCACCGGACACACACTACTTTAGTTAATTTAATTAATATTATTACAAATAATTAGTTGTTATATCAGTGGCTTATTCAGACTAGAGATGTTGCTAGTCTCCAATAACACACTTCGGAGCTTCAGCCATTAAAAACGGAGAAAGTTCTTGAGCTGCTTTAAAGGCGTTTTGAAGCTTATTTACACTTAAAATATACTTTATATCTGCATTTTTAGAAAAAATTTTTTGTTGTTTGGTTTTTTAAAATAGTTTAGAAAAATGTCTTGACAAAATAACCCACGGCATCACTTTTTAATTATTCATGAAATTAGTACAATACAGGGCGAAGTTTTGGAACTCCAGGGATAGCTCTAAAGCTCTAAAAAGCAGAGCTACACTCCGAACAAAAAAACTATATAAAGCAATAGTATTTTTGACCTGAAGATAAATAAAAATTTATATTAAAACTTAATTAAAGATTATAAAAATATCAATCGAATTAAATTCAGCGTGCTAGCAATAAGTTTTTTAAGATTAAATTAAGAGGATAAGTGTTTCGAGGTATTCATAATTTACAAGACAACCCCAAAAACCCAAACTATTTTTAAACCAACTGAGTGTTAACCGAAATACGAATACAACATAACTTTTGTTATTTATGTTAGTTCCGCTTTGACGTGAAATTAGCACAGCTTAAAATTCTACACATCAAAAGTGTAAAATTTTAGTGCACAACGACGTCTTGTACGTCGGTGTGCAAGTTCTGCGTCATGTCGGAACTAGCATAGTAGGTAAAAAAAAATGGCACAAGCGCAAGATTTTTCTCAACATTGCGAAAAGATTTTTGGTAGAGTTTAACCTTAATAATAAGTTTTTAAAACTGCGCAATTTTTTCAAAGCAAGAGAGGTAAATTTTTGTTTTCCTTGCATTTTCATCACATGGCAAACAAAATATTGACTTTTCATCACCGCGTATATAAGTACAAAACACTTAGTTTAATAATATGTTTTTGGCATTACAAATAGTGCTGCGTTTTGACGCAAGTGAGTTGTGTATAATATTTAACTGTAGTAATTTTACACAGATAGTAAAATAGAAAATCGTATGCGATCCGTAGCAGAATTGTAAAAAAAATGATAGAAACTTAATGTACCACAATTTTTCAACAAAAATTAAGTAATAAACAATAAATCCACAAGGAATTTTACCATGTTTTTATTAGCTTAATTTAAAATAGTTTATTTTTCTTTATTCATTAACTGCACGAGACTACTATTATAAACCTTTTGGCATTGTTTCCAGTGCAAATTCGCAAGTGTTTCGCGCCAGTGTTGCACTGTATTAAACTTCGCATCCAGCCGATCGCGGACTTTAATACTGAGCAACACTGGCGCGAAACGCCTGCGGATTGGCAGCGGTTTTTAAACGAAAAATTCCCAAAGGGTGAAATAAAGACATCAGAAACATGACATGTTACACTTGGTCTTGGTGCATACTTCATCCAAAGTAAACGGCAAAATCCAAAGTTGTGCTTAGGTGTTTTCAAAGCTTTAAGAAAATTTGACGTTTAGAATATTGCATACACTTTTTAAAATTCTTTCGTCAGAAAAGCGAAAGTTGTAAAAACCACTTAAGATTTTTTGTTTTAAAATTTTGAACACTTTGGAAATAAAATGAACTTTATACTAAGTATGAACCAGATTTAAATCGAAGTTAATAAAGGTCAATTAATATAGCACTTTATTTATAGACGTTTACAAAATATAAATGTAGGCGCATATTTTCTATTTTTGCTACACAAAACTTCCCAGCAAATTGCAGTTTTAAACTATTAGTTTATTTTATACACGTTTACAAAATTTTTAATTCAAATTTAATTCGTATGATCTGATAGTATAGGTGAAAATTTATTCAAATAACGACTTTAAATTTTTTGACTCCAGTAATATAGAATTTTATTCACTAAAACACTAAAAATATTTTATTTATGTATAAAAAGTACTGCAAAAGTACTTTTTACGGCCGTAAAACATAATCCAGCATGTATCAGACTGTGTTTTTACTTTTTTTTGTTTTATGAAAATTTTACGTATAAACTAAACTGTAATAGCAATGAGTATGTCCTTAAGTGTTAGGCGTCTCAGATAAACAATTGTTTGAGTTTTTATGAACTACTTTATTATTAAAACATTTTCAAATTTTTTTAATTATACACTATAGTTCTTATTTCTTGCTTAGAATAATAATAATTTGTATTTTGTTTTATAAAATTTATCTTTTTGTTTTATGAATTTTAATAATGCTCTGAAAGTTCAGTAAGAACAAAAATAAAAATGGCCAAAATAGTTAATCAAAAACCATATAAATTTCAATTGATAATTATAAAATATCAGTGCAACCTTCGAAATAAAAGTTCGGTTTTATATCACCCGTTTTTAAAAGTGACCAGGATCAAATATTGTGAAAAAATAACATTAACAAATTTATAGTCACCACATATAAATTATTACGGCCCGCCGGTTTTAAATTTTAACCAATCACGTAGTCCGGATTTCCGGCATATTTCTCGACTTTTGTTAACAGTTTAGAGAAGAAAATCCATATTTTCAGAATAAAATAGATCCGCAGTTTTCAATTATTGAAATATGGATTTTAGTAGGAGTTGAGATAACCCCTCGGATTTTTGATAACGTCCGAAAATAAACACTAAAAGACTAGACATTCATAAATTAAGATTCGTCCGCATTTTTATGTTTTCATTATTACAGAACTATTTTAGGTTTTCGTCGGCAGTTTTTCTAAAACAAACGGACAAAAAGAATTTTGAGTTTTCAAATCTCTAATAGCAGTCATCTTTATTTTCCTACCATGAAAGGACTGATTCCTTTTTTCCAATGTTCAATAAGGGAATAGGGATGGATGAGTAAAAACTGGGATTTCCAGACTCGTTTCCATTTTTCCATTACTAAAGAATCCAGCGAAATCCGGATTTTCAGGAGTCGCCCACTAGTTTTATTAATCATGTTGAACTCTGGAAATTAACTTTTACTCTAATTGAGAAAATAAAGATCCTCGGGTTCCACCAGAGGATCCGATTCTGGACCCTCGTCCGGACTTTGCAGCGCCGTTCGCAATCCTTCTTCTGACTCGTCTGTTTCCTGGCCTTCGGAAGAACTGGGACAGCCAGAGGAAGTTTCGTTTTCTGAATTTGTCGGATCCATCCGTCTGGACGCGACAACTAAAAAACTACACCAAATTAATATCCTCGTTTATGAAAAAAAAACATTGTATAAGGGATGGGCTATGGGCATCAAAATCAATGTTTTTTAATTATTTTCTTTACAACTAGTCAATAAAATTGTTTTTATCCCAGCTACGCTTAAAATTAATATTAGGTTTCTCTTGTTTTGGCTCCAAATTCTAGCTTAACCTGTTCACGATATGGCTTTTCCCCCGTTACAACCCTGAAACCTTCGTACGACAAAGGTGAAACCTTACGGTGGTGATATTTTCGTATGACAAAAATGTCGCACGTAAACCTTACCGCGGTAAAGTGTACGCATGACTTAGGTCGCACTTCCGTCATACATACTTTTTTGTGCGCGAATAGCGCCTAGTGAGCGAGAAAATTAAAATGGTTAAAGCTGTACGGTAGCAATATGCAAATTATTAGCAAAAAAATTATGTATGACGGAAGTACGACATAGGTTATACGAAGGTTTCACGGTTGTAACAGTAGAAAAGGCAATCACGAGAACGGGTTACACCTTCCTCCGCTCCAAGCTCTCTACAGACGGCTGTAAAATTTCGATATTCAGATCCACGCTCCCCAGATTCAGATTTAATCACAATGGCGAGATAATTTAGGCCATGAAATAAAAACAACCACTTACCCACTTCCACTAAAGGATCCTCCTGAAGCGGAATGGTCACCGAGCGATTGATCCAGGCGGACAACCCGTGAAGCTGGACCATATTGTTATTGTTCCGAGAAGTCCTTGGAATAAAAAGATCCGCGTCATTTGGTTCTGAGTCCACGTCCAACGATTCGTTCATTCTATCTTGAATCCTTTGCAATTCCGCTTCTTTCCTCTGCACCAGCTAAAAAAATCATAGGTGTAATCATAATCTTCTTTTTAAACTGAAGTTTTAAAACAACAAACTTAAATGAAGTTTTTATTTAGATCTCTAAGATTTAGTTTTAACGGGTCCCAATTCTTATAATTTTGCGAAAACTGCAAATTCCAATGCTTACGGCTACAAAAAAATCAATTAGCATCTTAATAATACTTTTGCACTTTTTTTGCTTTTAAATATTTAAATTATGGGCACCAGCAACCAGAGACTGACTGTAAAAATTTATGGAGTTGTTGGACAGATTTAAATATTCTGTTTGGTTCGGAGTTAAAATACGAGTTTAAGTTGCGTATGATTAAAAAAAACCACAAGACCGGTCTCAAAAACACATCAAGATCGGTCTCTTTGTTAAAAAAATTTTAGTAACGAGAGACTGCACGCTAATTATTTGTACTGAAATGACGTCATTAGCATTAACATAAATTTTTATGTATAGTTTTATAATTTAGTTTTTATTATCTAAATTTTAGTTTTTATAAAAAACTGTTGGTTTTTAGAAGATTTAAAAAAAGTGTAATAATAATTTTTTGCTTATAAATAGATTAATTGTTAATCCAAAACAAACTGTAAAACTTAACCACAAAAATTTCGCTTAAAAATATTGTTTTTCTGTTTTGGTTTAATAAATCCGATTTCGATTATATTCGTACCCGCACGGCTGCCTCCAATAACAGACAATCAGACCTGTGCACGGTCTGAAAATACCCCCCCGCCCGCGGAAAAATAAAAAAGTACCCAAAAATTATGACGCCATGTTTTTACCTATTATGACCCCATTATCGCGAAAGTTTTGCAGTTTTTAGCCAGTTTCAATGCATTTAAAGCCATTATAGACCTTTTTACCTTATTTTCGCTTTTTTTGTCCTTTTTTCCCTTTTTCTTTTTTCTTTTTCCCCTGCTTGCCCCTTTTTTGTTTGCTGTGTAATGCTTAATTAAAATTTTGCGAAAATAAGACTATATAAATACATTGGGCGTCGCGTGTGATGATATGCGTAGAGGAATTCACGCTCTCTGTCCTATAAATTTTTCCCACAAAGATAACACTTCTCCTCAGACTTCCGATCTAAGCAATTTACAATTTTGAATCTTAATTTGGGAACTCTTAAACAAGTGTAAACGCTTATTTTTCTTGTTTCTAAGATGTGACATTATGGCAAGCATAGGTGAGAAAAAAAGGAGGGGGTGGGGTCCACCCCCTAGCCCATAAATTCGAAATTTTGGCCTCCCCTAGACAAAAATCAAGAGCCCCCTTCCCTAAAATTTCCGAATTTTTCACCCCTGACCTTCCTCTAGAATTTGAAATTTGACCCCCCCCCCTTCCATCTCGAAAATTTTTTAAGTACTTTTTTATATTAAATTTTCTTCAAAAAACGTGAATTTTTAACATAAATTCATGTTTTTACATTTTTTTATACCAGAATATTGCTTCTTATTCAATAAAATGTAGTATTATCCTATAAAGAGAACAATTATTATTTGCTTTGAATACCGCAATCTAGCTGAAACCACTCTGGATTTAAAAATTTTGCACCCCGGGTCGACCCCCCCTTAAAAAACTATGGTAAGTCCACAGCCCCCTGGGACCCCTCTTCCAGAATTTAAAATGCGACTTGCCCCGGGTAACCAAACCACCCCCTTAGCTACCGGTACCGTGCTCACCTATGGCAAGTGAGAAATGGAACTGGGTATTAAGCTGTAAACAAAACAAAGAAATGTCAAACCAATTAGGGGGGTTGTAACCCCCAGTTAGGGGGTTGTAACCCCCCTTTTGGGCTGGCGGAGGTAAAAATTTGGGGATCCTAAGAGAACAATTTTAAAAAATTTTTCTCACGTTTCGCGCCGCTCAGCGCTCGACATTTATATCCTTTTTACAACTTTTAAGTGATGTTTTTAATGAATTTCAAAGACAATTTTTGAAATTTTTTTCGTGCTGTCGCACGATTTTTAATGTTATACCTTTTTAAACCTAAAATTTTTCAAGTTTAATTTAAAAAATAATGCAAATAACAGCAAAAAGAATCACTTAGCGCGAAGCGCAAAATTTTTTTACCCTTTTTAATGTCTTTTTTACGGTATTTTGAAAATTTGGAGTACAACCCCACCCTTTTTTTTGGAGGATTTGCCCTTCCTTTTCCCCCCCCGCCCTAAAATTGACCCTTTTTCCTTTGCGCCTCTCCTTTTTCTCTTTTTAGCCTTTTAATGTTTTTAGCTTTTAGACTATTTTTTCCTTTTTTGCTTTTTTGTTCCCTTCTTGCCCTCCCCCGTTTTTTTCCTCTTTTTCTCCCGTTTCAGAAAAGTTTCCCCCCGTGCCCCCCATTTTGGAATTGCCCCCCCCCGTTTTAACCCCGGGGGGGGGGGCAGTGCACAGGTCTGATTCCCCCTTTCCGAAATCCTGGCTACGCCCCTGAGTCAAACGATAAGTTTTTACCCAATCCACGGCCTTGTTATTGTGTTCGATGGCGGCTCCCAAGTAACCCACCGTTTCCAATCCTTGAATAATGGCGGCGTGAGCTCGATCCGCCGCCCATGCAAGCTCCTGCCACAGGGCCTCAGCACCGCCGCCGAATTTTATATGCAGGTCTTCCAAACGATAGAATAACTCTCGAGACAATCGCCTGAACAAATCGTCGTTACTTTAACATAAGAGTCACAAGCAACTTAAAACCAAAGTCACTCTGACTCATAAAGTTTACTGTATCTGTATGTTAAAAGATAAAAAGAATCACATTTAGGAGCATAGGAGGGCAGGAGGGGTTGGGGAAGTGTTATACCTCCAAAAAATATCGATTTTGCCCATACTCCATAGATCTTTTTTTTGGGAGGACAGAAGGGTCCACCCTCCCCAGAGCCAAAATTTCGAATCCCCCCTAGAAAAAATACAGAACCCCCTCCCCCCAAAGCTCGAAAGTGGTCCGGCCTGACCCTCCTCCCCCTCTCCCGACCAATTTACAAGTATATTTTTTAATTTACTTTCAAAAACACGGTTTTTTAGTACAAAATCTTTTTAGGCCTAAATAACCTGGTTTAGTATATAAAATTTAATATTAGACCTAAAACCACTTCAATTACTGATTTAAAAAAAGTTTGTTTAAAAATCGGACCCCACTCCGGACCCTCCCAAATTTGAAATCTCGCACCCCGGGTCAACCCCCCTAAAAAGTCAGGGGGTCCGGACTCCCTTGGACACCCCCCAAAATTTTAGGGGAGTGTCGGCAGTTTTGACGATTTGTTGGGGGATATTAAGCTCCAAAACTCCGTATGAAATAATTTATTTCCTTTATTTCCTCTTAGGTTTGACAGCCAACTGTTTCGCTTACTCCAATTGCAATCCCTTGCCGGTTTTTTGCGAGGCTTTGCGTCCTTTCTCGCCGGTGTCTTCGGTTCCTCGGGATATTTTTTGAAACAACGGCTGCAATCCCTTCACACGGATGTCCAGCAGCTGGAATGGAGTCTCTATTCGTTCGTAGAACACGTTGGATAGTCGAATTAACAGCCGGACGATCGCGCACTGTTTCTCGGCATCGTAATGGTCTAAAAATAGGATTTTGGTAATGAAAAAAATAAACCTAATTCATGAAAAAATATTTGAAAAATCATGTTTGGGTTTTGGGCCATTCCTCTTGGTTTTGGTAAGTCTTTATAACAATTTGTTGAGGTGACAACCACTTTGTAAATGGTAATGTCTGTGTTGATATATAGTGCTGGATAGCACCTAAAATAGAACAGTTTTAAATAAGTAAAAGGATGGATATAATATTTGTTTTGTTTTATAAATGGTATTCCTATATCCGCATAAAATAGGAGTTGCTGTTCATATCACCTAACACAAAATTAAAATTCATTACTAATACGGGTAAGTGTAGCATGAAATGATTCATGACGGAAAACCTTATTAATGAACCGGCTATAAAGATTCCATTGACCGCCTAAAACCCTGCACCAAATAATTGTGATTAAATAATTATTTTTTATTATTTGCAAATTATTGTAAATTCAATACCCAGGAGAAGCGCATTTACCCGTCTTACAATTCAATGAACTCAGTAATTTGCTGGTAAGTTATACAACTAAAAACACACCGGTTTTAGTAATATTTTGCAAAAACAAAGTATTGCTAAACAAAAGCTTAGAATTTAAATTTGGTTAAATTCCGATCAGTAATAACTGAACGAAACTATTCCCAAAAAGTTGACAATGTTGAGTGTTTTTGTTTTCAAATTCACTAATCCTATCTTTCGTTTGAAACTAAACTAAGTTGCAAAAGTTTGTTTACACGTTTGAAAGGACTAAAATAGTTATTTAAGTCGTCATTTTAAAATATTGGTTTATAATTCAAATGGAGCGTTACTTAAAAACACACCATTGAAAAAATCTAAAAAATCCACATCGTTTCCGATTTTTTTGTATTTTTTTAATTTCTGGTTGTAATTGAACAAAATTATAATTTTAAATTCGTGGCTACCAAAGTTTCATTTTGGCGAAGTTTCATAAAAATCCGTTAATTATTAACGAATCTGTTTTATTTAGAATACCCGTACTTTAATAGTAAACAGATTTTAATAAATCTTTTTAAATAGTATCATGAAAAATTAAAAAAAAAATCAATAATTGCAATCTCTCCCCCTCCTAAAAAAACTAAGATTTCTTTATTATGGGATTAGCGCGAACATTTTTCTTAAAATTTATAGAGCTCGAAAAGAGATTTTAGAGCTCAGTCACTCTTTGAAGTATCAGGCTCATGTTGTGTTTACTATTTTGTCCGAAATCCAGGACGACACCAATCTCGCGCACCAATAAGAAGTTCTGTCGCTTGAAAAAAATACTGGCGGAATTTTCCCTGGTTTACAGCCTATAATTTTAAACTTTTTTTGTCCAACCTACACTTGATTGTAAATAGTTTTTATGGGTGAAAAATTATTAAAATTTACTTACTCAGTAACGTGACAAGCAGGACCCAGAGTTCGGTTAGACAAGTTAAAGAAAGGGATCTGTAGGCGCCGCTGTCACCAGATAACAGACTGTCCATTATGTGACAACCCATACAAAACAGATTTTTCTTTGGCCAAAATTTAAAACAAAGTACTGAAATAGCATTCTCCTAAATAAGGATGTTTTCTTAGCTCTAATACAATAAAAGCGGATTTTATATTGTAAGAAACAGACCTATGCACGGTCTGAAAATGCCCCCCCCTCAGAATATTAGTCACTGTTTCCCCTCGTTTTATTGCCCCCTCCCCCTCCCAAAAACGAAAAAGTACCTAAAAATTATGGCGCCATTTTCGACTGATTATGTGCCATCATCGCAATTTTTTTGCAGTTTTTAGCATTTTAATGCATTTTAAGCCATTTTAAACCTGTTTTTGCTTAAATTTTGCATTTTTTGTCCTTTTTTTTGTTTTTCTTTTTCTTCCCCGCTTGCTCTTCCAAAAAAATTGCTCTCCTGCCCAATAAAACCCTGCGGGAGAAGGGGGGGGGCAGTGCACAGGTCTAGTAAAAAAATAACTGTAATAAAAATAAAGGCATGTCTATTTTTGAAGCATCAGGATATGGATGGGGATTTTGCGGATCTTCAATTTTTAATTTTCGGGAAAATTCGACAACCTTACAATGATACGTAACTGAACGAAGTAGACGCAAAATACGTATTGCTGGGACCGGTAACTCAAAAATGGGCTTAAGTAAATGCTACCATTTGACAAAAGGGATCCCATTAAAACTTGATAGGTCCCTTAGATAATGAGCCCCATTTCTTCTGTAACTTAAACAAAAATAAGGCTTCCATTACGTAAGGGACCCCATTATGCTTTAATGCGTCCCATTATTTCAGTTTTTTGTTAATGATGCACGCTGGTATTTCCTATTTAAAACCTGTTTTCTTCCAAATGGCTGATATTTAGAAGAAACACAACATTTGTGCCTCAAAATTAATGAATTTGATTTTGGTACACTTCTGGGAGTAATAAATTTTGTTTTTTATCACTTTTATCTTTGAAATTTTTTTATTGTTGATGGGAAAAGCAGTAAGATTTGGATTAATATAATTTCTAAAGAATAAATTTTAAAATGTTGAAATAAAAAATTTTTGTAATTAACAGTAATTTTTTCTAGAGCGCCAACGCCCGAAACCTTACCATATTTTTATGCTAGTTTCATAAATAATTTGATAATAATACTAGAGAATATAGCCGTGAAAAATGCTTTAAAAATAGAGTAGCAAACGGGGCGATTTTTCCCGGGGCGTGTATTTAGACAGAAAGAATGTGGGCTATAGTCCGAGTTGGACGTATGTAAAGTGTAATCTTCTATTGTCGAAGAGAATAACAAATTATAACCTAAAAAGAACAATCATAAATATGAACAAAGTGGCGATTTCGCGATGGTCAAAGATTGCTGTGAGCATGATTTTTTAATTGTCATTTCCTCCCACTATAAAAAAGCTACAACTGGGTTGTGTAATTGTTTCACTAAATAAAAAAAATGGGGCCAACGCATAAGAGTACGGCACGAAACAGTACCACAAAATAGTCCCGGGTTTCACAAAAGAGTACGCACGAAATAGTACGCCACAGAACAGTACCGTCAAAAAACAGTACGGCACATAAGAGTCCTGTGTGAATTGCGTTTGCTACACCACGCGACTCTGACGCAAAACAGTACTGGCACGAAAAAGTACTGGCAAAAAAGAGTAAGATATTCACGTTTTGCGTTTGACTCAAAACAGTACTGGCACAAAAGAGTACTGAAAAAATAACTTAATGTTAAAACTATTACTACTAACAGCTGCTTAACTTTATTACGATAAAAATTAATGAGCAGCGTTTTATACAGCAAACTGTTCTTTTTTTTTAGATCATTTAATAAAGTTCTTTGTTCATGAAACTACATAGTGAGTGTTAGCTCCACTGTAAGCCCCTTAAGCTGTTTAATTTATGTAAATATAGTTGTGACCGTGCCTACCGCAGGTACATTTTAAAACTTTTTTTTTATTTTTAAATTTTTTTTTAGATTTTTAAAATTTACTGGTAGCTAAGCCGTGTGTTTTTTTCTGTTTTGTAAAAACTAAGTTATTTAAAAAAAGAAATTAAAAAAATCGTAGACAACAAATTACGCTTCATTACTAATGTTCCTTCCTACTATCTGCAATTGGCTCATGTTCCTTCAAGGTTTCTTATGCTTAAATGAACGATTTGAAACATATTTAACTTGAAAAATGTTTTAAGTTATTTTCTCTTTTAGGAATATTTTTATAAAGTTTTTAGAAATTTAGTGAAAAATTAATTTAAAAACAGTTTTGACAAAATATTTTATAGATTATTTTCTTATTTTTTTATTTAAACGGGAGTATACACAATCAGACAGACAAACAGCTCATTTGCTAAAACAGGATATAAATAGGTTTAAGCGTTTTTTACGGAATGTTTTTAAAGCAACAGTTGTTTTTTATATAGGGACTAACATAAATTTCACTTCAAACAAAAGTTAAAAGCAGATTTGCATGGAAACATTGAGTACGTTTCTAATGGCAGATTCTGATCTTCAGCGCTAATGGTAATTTCAAGCGCGCTGAAAAATCTAAAAAAAACATCGTTATAAAGTTTAGGTTGATTTTTTGGTTTTGCTTAGGCTTAGAAATACCAAACAATGCGTTTAAAACTAATTAGCTTACTAAAACAGGCGTTT
This sequence comes from Microlaimidae sp. YZB2_3, assembly GCA_030248175.1. NCBI lineage: Eukaryota > Metazoa > Nematoda > Chromadorea > Desmodorida > Microlaimidae > Microlaimidae sp. YZB2_3. The sequence continues at coordinate 4,420 of JASAMX010019011.1, read as the reverse complement.
CCGCTTAGTTTAATTGTTTTAAAAAATAGTTTTCAGCGCGCTTAAAAATTAGAGCGCTAAAAATTAGAAACTGCTTTTCTAATATTGCAAAAAAAGAAACAAGACGTAAAATAGGACAGTGCGATTGGTATTTAAAAGCTCTGGATAATGAAATTTTGTTTCGTATTGTTTAATGTAAACTGTCTAACTCTCGAATAAGATTACAAATGAAAATAAACAAACGTACGTAGTCTTTTTTAATTGAAAACTAAAAAAAACATTCTTCTTATAATTAAAATAATCCTTATAATTCCAATCAATTATTTTTACCGGATTATTACGTTTTGTCTGTTTTATCAATCAAATTAATTATAAATATGTTTAGCGTAATAATAATAATAATAGTATGATAATTATGAATATAATTAGCGTAGGATTTTCGTTTTTTAATGCAAATTTAATAAACAAGTAGCCTGTGCAAGTCACGGGCTGAAAAATAATTTTACCTGTATTTTTTTGGATTTATTTGCTAACTTTTTTTCAAAATTCAACCCTTCTATGATATTCCCTGGACTTCAAAGTTGGTTGCGATACTTTATTTAGTAAAATTTGTTGTGGTTAAGAAGAAGGGTCTGTCCCCCTTTTGGTGATAATGTGTTGTCTAGCATAAAAATGTCCATGTTAATTTTTATTTATTTTAAACTCCTTATGGCGATACACCCCGAACTATAAGCTTTTTAATGATTTTTTTTTTTAATGATCAGATAACAGAATTAATATCATACTAAGCATAGTTTATGCATAGTTTAATTCTTCTGTTTTCATCATTTCATTGTGTTTATTTTTTCTTTTTCTATTTTTTTTTCTTTTTTTTTTTTTTTTTTTTTTCATCAACAACATCAAATCTGCGACTTAATTGCCGCCAATATGAATCACAATTGTAACTAATTATCAATGAACATAGCTATCTGATATGACTTTAAAGGCTCAAAAAGAGCGCTTATTTAAGTCAGTTCCAAAACTCTTCTTGAATGCATCCAAAGAATCGACAGTTACTTGAGATGGGAGTAGATTGTTCCAAGGTGTAACAACCCTATTTGCAAAAGAAAATTTCCTTGCATTAATTCGGCAGTCTTCCATTGCCAATTTAAATGGATGACCACGGGTGGGCTGCAGGTTAAACTTAAAAAAATCATTGGTTTGCAAATTGTTTAAGCAATGTATAATTTTAAAGCACTCATATAAATCAATTTTGTCTCTTCGATCCTTTAATCTTTCTAAACCTAGGTAATTCAGTCTATGTTCATAACCAACAGGTAACAACTTGCATTTATAAAACAAACGCCTAGTGAAATTTTGTTGCACTTTTTCCAAAATGTTTATATCCTTTTGTAAATAAGGGTTCCAAACTGCACTAGCATACTCCAGAATTGGTCTAACATAGGACTTATATGCTCTGAGAAAATTATTTCTAGAGTTTGAGTTGAATGTTCTAAAAATTAGTGATGTCACTCTCATAGCTTTTTTTGCTGTGATTTCACAGTGTTTAGAGAATTTCAGATCATGGGATATATAAACACCTAGGTCACGCACCAATTCTGTAGTTGCAAGTACGTTATTACCAAGCTTATATTTACAAATTAACTCTTTGCTATGATTTCGAATATGAAGAACTTCACATTTGTGATTAGATAACTGCAGTTGCCAGTCTTGTGACCAGCTGTGTATTCTATCTAAATCTTGCTGAAGTCTCAAGGTTTGAATGTGGTAATCTTTAGATGAAGATTTTACAAACAACTTTATATCATCTGCAAAGAGTCTAATTTGTGAGAACTTAACACAATCAACAATATCATTAATATATACCAAGAACAAAAATGGACCTAAAACAGAACCCTGAGGAACTGAACTTCTTACAGGAAATGATTTGGATACTGAGTTATTAATTACAACTTTAATTTCCCGCCCAACTAAAAATTCTTTTATCCATTTTAAAAATTTACCAGAAACACCATATTTTTCTAGCTTATATAACAATTTTTGATGTGACACGGTGTCAAAGGCCTTGGCAAAATCCAAGTAAATGACATCAATTAGAAATTTGTCTTTTAGTGCTAGCGTCCACTCATTAAAAGTTTCCAACAGCTGTGTTATTGTAGAACTTTTTGCCTTAAAACCATGTTGAAACCTTGACAAAATGATATGGAAAAAGACAAGCAGTTCTTCTTTGACAAGCTGTTCCATTAGTTTACAAGAAAAAGATGTAAGTGAAATTGGACGATAATTTTCTTTTAGGCTTTTAGTGCCTTTTTTAAACAGTAAGTTTAATAAAGCTATTTTCCAATCAAGTGGTAATTCTCCAAAATCAAAAGACATCTGAAAGATTATTGCCAAAGGTTCAGCAATAACTTTAGCCAAGCGTTTTAAAAAGTAAGCTGGAAAACAGTCAGGTGTTCGAGACAATTTGTTTGGGAGCTTTTTTAGGGCCTTAAATACCTTTTTTGTGGTAAATACCATGTTGTCCAACTTTCCAATGTTTGGTGGATTAAAATTTGCAAAGTATACAAAAATAAAGTTAGAGATTTTAACACTAATAAAGAAACAAAAATTTTAAATTCTGGGGGTTTAAACAATTTTTATAAATTTGTTAATAGTAAAATCAAAACAAAAGAAACTATCCCACCAATTAAAAGAGATGATGGGACATTTGTAACTGAAGACTTTGAAAAAGTTGAACTTTTTGGAAATTATTTTGCTTCTGTTTTTACTGATGATGATAATACTTTGCCAAATTTTAATCCACCGAACATTGGAAAGTTGGACAACATGGTATTTACCACAAAAAAGGTATTTAAGGCCCTAAAAAAGCTCCCAAACAAATTGTCTCGAACACCTGACTGTTTTCCAGCTTACTTTTTAAAACGCTTGGCTAAAGTTATTGCTGAACCTTTGGCAATAATCTTTCAGATGTCTTTTGATTTTGGAGAATTACCACTTGATTGGAAAATAGCTTTATTAAACTTACTGTTTAAAAAAGGCACTAAAAGCCTAAAAGAAAATTATCGTCCAATTTCACTTACATCTTTTTCTTGTAAACTAATGGAACAGCTTGTCAAAGAAGAACTGCTTGTCTTTTTCCATATCATTTTGTCAAGGTTTCAACATGGTTTTAAGGCAAAAAGTTCTACAATAACACAGCTGTTGGAAACTTTTAATGAGTGGACGCTAGCACTAAAAGACAAATTTCTAATTGATGTCATTTACTTGGATTTTGCCAAGGCCTTTGACACCGTGTCACATCAAAAATTGTTATATAAGCTAGAAAAATATGGTGTTTCTGGTAAATTTTTAAAATGGATAAAAGAATTTTTAGTTGGGCGGGAAATTAAAGTTGTAATTAATAACTCAGTATCCAAATCATTTCCTGTAAGAAGTTCAGTTCCTCAGGGTTCTGTTTTAGGTCCATTTTTGTTCTTGGTATATATTAATGATATTGTTGATTGTGTTAAGTTCTCACAAATTAGACTCTTTGCAGATGATATAAAGTTGTTTGTAAAATCTTCATCTAAAGATTACCACATTCAAACCTTGAGACTTCAGCAAGATTTAGATAGAATACACAGCTGGTCACAAGACTGGCAACTGCAGTTATCTAATCACAAATGTGAAGTTCTTCATATTCGAAATCATAGCAAAGAGTTAATTTGTAAATATAAGCTTGGTAATAACGTACTTGCAACTACAGAATTGGTGCGTGACCTAGGTGTTTATATATCCCATGATCTGAAATTCTCTAAACACTGTGAAATCACAGCAAAAAAAGCTATGAGAGTGACATCACTAATTTTTAGAACATTCAACTCAAACTCTAGAAATAATTTTCTCAGAGCATATAAGTCCTATGTTAGACCAATTCTGGAGTATGCTAGTGCAGTTTGGAACCCTTATTTACAAAAGGATATAAACATTTTGGAAAAAGTGCAACAAAATTTCACTAGGCGTTTGTTTTATAAATGCAAGTTGTTACCTGTTGGTTATGAACATAGACTGAATTACCTAGGTTTAGAAAGATTAAAGGATCGAAGAGACAAAATTGATTTATATGAGTGCTTTAAAATTATACATTGCTTAAACAATTTGCAAACCAATGATTTTTTTAAGTTTAACCTGCAGCCCACCCGTGGTCATCCATTTAAATTGGCAATGGAAGACTGCCGAATTAATGCAAGGAAATTTTCTTTTGCAAATAGGGTTGTTACACCTTGGAACAATCTACTCCCATCTCAAGTAACTGTCGATTCTTTGGATGCATTCAAGAAGAGTTTTGGAACTGACTTAAATAAGCGCTCTTTTTGAGCCTTTAAAGTCATATCAGATAGCTATGTTCATTGATAATTAGTTACAATTGTGATTCATATTGGCGGCAATTAAGTCGCAGATT
>JASAMX010019009.1:0-21558 GCA_030248175.1 Microlaimidae sp. YZB2_3 | reverse complement strand
CAGAACCTTTTGGTTCCGAAGTTATGACCCCTTGAATTTGGGCTTTTGGCCTCGATTTTGACCGAACGTCCTATTTTCAAACAAGCATATTGGAATTATTAACAGCAATAACCCCTGCAATATTATCATTTGAAAGCTAATTACCAGTTCTATCTAATGAAACTAAAATAAAAATATTGTTTGAGGGCCAAAAAAAAGTTATAGTGAAATATAAAAAAGAAATAACAATAAAAAAAAATCATCATCACCAATTTTAATGATTTTTTTACTGAGTAAAGACAACACATTTGGGAACATGCATATAAAATTTCATGAGCGGAATTTGCCTTTAGGGTTCACAATGAAGAAAAGAGTCATACTAACTTGTCAAAATTTAACGAGTTTCGTCAAATATTGACTATTTATAACACTTAACTAATACTTTTTAACAAAAACCATCATGTTTAACAACAGTTTTTTAATTTATGTATCAAGATAATGTTTTGAACTACTTTTATCTCAAATTTAAGCTGCCCTCTTTTACTGTGTGAACAAAATTTGTAAAACAAAAATTGGTAGTCAGCCTTGTTTTAAGCACATATTGGGAAAATTATGATAATAAACTGGATTTTACCTTTTTTATGTTAGCGATTGCAATGAGGCATATTCCATTTCCTTCTGTGATAGTTTGTATCTTCTTCCACTTCGTCCAACAATTTCTGGATCAACTTTTTGAATGATTGAGTTGCTCCAAACTACTCCAATATCTGGATTGTGTGGGAATGAAAATGAACCAGAAGGTCCTGGTGGCTTCAAAAAACTCAATTTTACTTCCCCTTGCTCTGAATCTACTGATATAACTGAAGCTAAATACCATTGTCCAAAGTATTTCACGCCTTTGATTTGGTCAATTTCCAATTCAGTTGAAGTGTCTCCTACATTAATTTTAACCGACCGGCCGGCATTTGCAGCAAGAATTCTTTCACTATTACACTGGTTTGCGACTGAGGGATAAATGCATGCAGTCTTTGCGTTCCTTTTATGGTGCATCCAAGTCTAAATCTTTCTTCCAGAACTCTAAATTCAGCATCATTCTGTTCTAGCGTTGTAAATTCAACAGTTATTGATGGAATATTCTGGGAAGCAAAGTTGTAGAGATCAAGTGGAGACATTATTTGTTCATAGCAAGGACGTTGCAGACTGGCCTTAGCAGCCATTCTTATGGGAAAACACCTGTAAAACTAATATATTTCAGTGATGGAGCAGCCTCACTATATAAAAACTTCAAGAAAATTATAAACACCTGCTACCATCAACTCGGTTTTGGATGTCCAGCCGAGTGGCACCCTTTTGCTACATCTGATGGGAAAGGCGCTTGTGATGGAGTAGGAGGAATTATTAAAAGAATGGCTGCTAAGGCCAGCCTGCAACGTCCTTAATATGAACAAATAATATCTCCACTTGATCTCTACAACTTTGCTTCCCAGAATATTCCATCAATAACTGTTGAATTTACAACGCAAGAACAGTATGATGCTGAATTTAGAAATCTGGAAGAAAGATTTAGACTTGGATGCACCATAAAAGGAACACAAAGACTGCATGCATTTATCCCTCAATCGCAAACCAGTGTAATAGTGAAAGAATTCTTGCTGGCAAATGCCAGCCGGTTGGTTAAAATTAATGAAGGAGACACTTCAACTGAATTGGAAATTGACCGAATCAAAGGCTATGTGACAGTGAAATATTTTGGACAATGGTATTTAGCCTCAGTTATATCAGTAGATTCAGAGCAAGGGGGAGTAAAACTGAGTTTTTTGAAGCCACCAAGACCTTCTAGTTTATTTTCATTCCCACACTATCCAGATATTGGAGTAGTTTCGAGGAACTCAATCATTCAAAAAGTTGATCCAGAAATTGCTGGATGAAGTGGAAGAGGATAACAACTGTCACGAAAGGAAATGGAATATGCCTCATTGCAATCGCTAACATAAAAAAGGTAAAATCCAGTTTATTGTCATAATTTTCCCAATATGTGCTCAAAACGAGGCTGACCACCAATTTTTGTTTTACAAATTTTGTTCCACACAGTAAAACAAGGCAGCTTAAATTTGAGATAAAAGTATTTCAAAATATTATCTTGATAACTAAATTAAAAAATGTTGTTAAACATGATGGTTTTTGTTGTAAAGTATTAGTTAAGTGTTATAAATGGTCAATATTTGAAAAAACTCATTAAATTTCGACAAGTTAGTATGACTCTTTTCTTCATTGTGAGCCCTAGAGGCAAATTCCGGTCATGAAATTTTATATGCATGTTCCCAAATGTGTTGTCTTTACTCAGTAAAAAAATCATCATTAAAATTGGTGATGATGATTTTTTTTATTGTCATTTCTTTTTTATATTTCACTATAACTTTTTATATTCCAATTTAAATTCCAATTCTAATTTATTTTTTTTATATTCCAATTTAAAGAGATGACCACGGGTGGGCTGCAGGTTAAACTTAAAAAAATCATTGGCTTGCAAATTATTTAAGCTATGTATAATTTTAAAGCATTCATATAAATCAGTTTTGTCTCTTCGGTCCTTTAATCTTTCTAAACCTTGGTAATCCAGTCTTTTTTGGTAACCAACAGGTAACAACTTGCATTTATAAAACAACCTCCTAGTGAAATTTTGTTGCACTTTTTCCAAAATGTAAATAAGGGTTCCAAACTGCAGTAGCGTACTCCAAAATTGGTCTAACATAGGACTTATACGCTCTGAGAAGATTATTTCTGAGTTTGAATTGAATGTTCTAAAAATGAGTGATGTCACTCCCATTGCTTTTTTTGCTGTGATTTCACAATATTTAGAGAATTTCATATCATGAGATATATAAACACCTAGGTCACGCACCAATTCTATAGTTGCAAGTACATTATTACCAAGCTTATATTTTACAAATTAACTCTTTGCTATGATTTCGAATATGAAGAACTTCACATTTATGATCAGATAATTGCAATTGCCAGTCTTGTGACCAGCTCTATATTCTATCTAAATCTTTTTGATTTAGAGAGCAGTATATTCTATCTAAATCTTTTTGATTTGGGGCAGTGCAAAGGTCTGTATTATGTGTATGTGCTGTTCTTTTTTAGGCATCGCTTGGATGCAAGAACCGGGTACATTTTTATCGTGCGGAAAGGACGGTTTATTGGCGCAGCACCTGTGCAGAAACGCCACTCGACCCGGGGATTTCGCCAACCCGGTCGGACTCGCCCTCTCCGCCCAGGGGGATATCGGCTGGGCAGGTAAGTAACGAACTTATCTTATATCGTCGTTACTACGAAAACAGAAAAAAATCAAAATCGGTATAAAATTAACGCCCCTCTGAATTAAAACGTTTGGGTTAAATTCAGCTTTTGGCTGAAGACTTTCACCCCGCACCCACTCTTAAAATGTTTATCGTCGTTACTACGGCAAAATAAGCCACTGTCATTTTAAAATAAATGTGATTGTGACTCATTTTGTAGTTAATAGGGTCCTCTTTTAAATTTTTTAAAATGAGTCACAGTCACACATATTTTATACGAACTCTGGCTTATTTTGCCTTAGTAACGACGTTATATTAGTTGTGTTTAAAAAATAAGAAGAGTCACGGTTTACGAGTATTTTTTTAAAAGCTTCTGACTCATTTTGTCTTGCTACCGACGATACTGATCTCTTACCGCGAAGACTCTGATTTACTCATAGGAGGGCAGTCTTTCAGATTTTTTGCAGGGGATGATAGAAAACAAGTTTAATTTTTTAGTAAGGTACTATAATACAATTTGGGAGGGGGGAGGACCATACATGGGTACGGGGGGGGGGCTAACACCCCCAAATTCTGAGAAGGGGAGTTTAACCCCCTCCCACTCAGAAGTGGGGGGGGGGGAGAAAAAGTTAACCCCCCAATTTTGGAAAAATGAAAAAAAAATGTCTTAAAATGACTTCTAACTGCCCCCAAACTTGAGTTTTGAGGTCAAAATGAATGTTTTAAGCAATAAAAAACTTTAAAATGCTATAAAAAGGGCTTTTTGATATAAAATTAGCGTTTTTTACCTATTTTTCCTTCAAAATCGAAAACTGATATGGGTATTTTGTATTTCTTGTATTTTAACCCCTAATTTGGGGTTAAACCCCCCACTCTGGACCAACTTGCCCATGTATGGGGAGGACCATAGGTGAGAAAGGGGGGGGGGTAGGGGGTGGGGTCCACCCCCCATAGCTTCGAAATTTTGGGACTCCCCCTAGACGAAAAATACTAGCCCCCCCCTCCCCCCAAATTTCCAAATTTTTTCAACCCCTGACCCCCCTCTAGAATTTGAAATCTGACCCCCCCTCTCCCCTCGGGAAATTTTTAGGTGATTTTTTTATACTAAATTTTCTTCCAAAAACGTGAATTTTCATCACATATTCATATGCTTTAACACCCTTTTTATACCAGAATATCGCTTTTTCTTCAATAAAATCTCGTATTATCCTATAAAAAGAACAATTATTAAAGTTATTATGGTTTAAAACTGTTTTGCTTTGGACACCGGACCCCCCTGGGACCCCCCTCCTAGAATTCAAAATTCTATTTACCCCATGTAACCACCCCCCCCTAGCTTCCCCGACCGTTCTCACCTATGAAGAGGACTGTCCCATTCCCATTTACCCTAATAGTACCGCCTGGTTTGTGTTACAAGCTTTAAGATTTTTAAGAAATAATCCTCCTCGAACCTCTCTCCCTTTCAGTCTATAAGTATAAGAAGAAAGTTTATTAAAATAATCCAAATATCACAACTGATGACACCCCTCTCCCTAAACTTATGCGGTCTCATTCACGCAAATTCTACATCATTCGTGTCAGCAGTTTCAAAACTTTTGGGAAATAATCGTCCTCAACCGCTCTCCCAGTCTACCAAAAAAAAATTTTAAAATCATCAAATTCTGAAAACTGCCCTTCCCCCTCCTCAACTTAATGATTTTTCTTTTCCTTAGTTAGATTCGCTTACCTGTAATTTGTCGTATTTATAATCACGCTAGCTAAACTAGTATTTATATTAGTCTTATGTTTTGATATGAGAAAAAATTGAATTACTTCGCAATTCTCTCAGAATTTCACTGTTATCTTGCGATTTATATTATAATTGCGGTTTTTTAACCCAATGGAAACTCCTAACATTGTTTTAGTGAGTAAGCGAATGGTAGAAAAAATGGGCAAAAATCGTAAGTTGTTCAGTCTTGGTGAAGGTTATGCACAAACAGACCTTTTTAAAAAAAATTGATGCTCGGCCCTCGATCGTTCCTTCTTTTTTTAATTAAAGCATAACAATTAAAAAGCGCAATTTTTCAAAGGTTAAATGATTTTTTTTTAATTTTTGTATGATTTGTTTAATTTGGCAATAAACTTTTATGCTAAATTAAAAGGTATTTGTATATAATTAAATTGCAAACGCTTGTTTTAACTTGTCTTCTTAAAAATTTGCGATACTCCTATATGGAATTCCGATAATTTCCAAATTTATATTTTTCGCGCTTAGCTTGGCTTAGCGTTAACTCAATGTTCATTTTGTTATTATTTTAAAAAGGATAATTATAACAACACGTTATCGAATTGTTTCTTACTAAAATTTTTGCTTTGTTTTTTGAACTTATTTTACAGAAAATTAGCGGGAAATGGTATGTAACAAGTTGCATTCCAAAGAATGAAATATACACTTTTTAAAAAAAGATCTATAAGCCTATTTACACTTTAAAAATTGAACCCCCCCCCTCCCTTTAAAAATAGAGTTCAAAGTTAGACCCCTTCTCTTTCAGAAATTCTGACTACGCGTCGAGTACGCCCATCATTCAAATTAACTAATATAATTTAAATTCATTTAAATTTTGAAGTGATAAATTATCACATATTACATTAATGGAAAAATCACAAAGCTAAAAATCATCTTAAAATAATAGTCAAAAACTTTTTTTAATTTGATGGGTGGTTAATTTATCTTGTTTATTTTTAGCATTTATTGGGTGGTGTGTTCTAATTAACCCCAAGCACTGGTGGCCAGGTTTTTCTTACCTCAATAAAAATAAAAAACCCCGGGACTCGGGACACCTCCCCCACATCCACTTAGTTTTAGAGCATACATGGGCACGGGGGGGGGGGTGCGGTGGGGGGGTTAACCCCCCCCCCAAATTCTGAGAAGGGGGGTTTAACCCCCCCACTCAGAAGTGGGGGGAGAAAAGTTTAACCCCCTTAATTTTGGAAAAATCAAGAAAAACACGAATGTCGTTTAAAATTTTTTTTTTTTGACTTCTAACTGCCCCCAAACTTAAGTTTTGATGTCAAAATAAATGTTTTAAGCAATAAAAGGGTGGGGGGGAGCTCAAAAACGCTATGGGGGGTGGGGGGTGGGAAAAAGGGCTTTTTGACCCCCCCCTAAAATTAGCGTTTTTTACCCATTTTTCGTTCAAATTCGAAAAACGATATGGGTAAAATGCACTCCAGAAAAAAAAAACGATATGGGCATTTTGCGTTTCTCGGATTTTAACCCCCCCCCGAATTTGGGGTTTAACCCCCCACTCCGGACCAACTTGCCCATGTATGTTTTAGAGTACCACTTTTTTTGGTCTATTTGGGTTTTTTTTTTAATTTTGTAATCAACCCCAAATTTTTCGGCCGGTAGCTGAAAAATACCCTTTGTTGAATAATATATTTTTCACTTTAAATAACTAAAAATTAAAGAAATTTTTTGGTCGGAAGGAGTGTTAAAATTTGAAGCTAACGTTTAACTAATTCTAATTAATTCTTAAATCGCACATAACTTTATCCCTTATTTTATTTTGCTAGTGTCTCTTGTCGTTACGAGTTTTTTTTTTTTGGTTAATCATGGAGAGTTATTTAACTGCGTCAGGCTATAGGGTAGTGCATTTAATTTCAGCACTTTTCCGAATTGGTCATTTTTGATTTTGTACTATATCTTTGGTAATCCTGGACGAAATACGACGTTTGATAGCTCAAATGAGAGCTAATTATATGTAGATGACTGTCGTGAGCTTTTTATTTCTTATGTTATGATATTTTCATGTGAAATTGTGTGATTTATAAAAAATAAAATTGTTACTCGTTTTTAAAACATGGGCATTTCATGATTACGCAATAAATTGGTAAAATAGTGTAATTTCGGCACACATATTGCTGTAGGTAAAAACGGGTTGAATTAAGTGGTCCGGTGTTAAATTGAAGTTGTAAATAGTTAAAAGACAACGTTGAAATGTGTAGGGTTCATAGCACTGCGCTTAAACTCGATTAAGGGGGTCCTTTTAAAAAGTGCCGAAATTAAATGCACTTTTTTCCCAAACTTTTTTCATTTTGATACCATTTGGTATTTTAGCTGTAACTTTTTGCCAGTTACACGTTGAGCAACAAGTAGAAGCTTAAATTAAAAAAAACTGTCTGGAGATAATGATAGGTTTTTAAATTTTTGAAAATGAGGACTTTTTGACTGAGAAACAACCGATTGTTTGTAAAGTGCCGAAATTAAATGCATACATTTAATTTCGGCAATTTTCCATTTTTTTTTAAAAACTGATTTATTTAAGTTAAAAAACAACTTTCGTACAATGAAAATTTTATGACGCAACGCAGTATCGTGGAAGCTTCAGAATAAGCTATCAAACATGAAAATCGGGTTATTTATACAGTAAAAAGTTACATTGGAAAAACGAAAAAGTGCCGAAATTAAATGCACTACCCTATATAGCTATATTGTTACTAATTGATTATGGTTGAATTATATCTGGCTGACGCTTAAAATTAGAATGCAGACATGAGGAGACCAATTAAAATTGTGCGGTAATGACGTTTTTTAAACAAATAAGAACGCATAATTTTTTTAAATTCTACCTTTTTACAAAATACACATAAATTGACCAACTTTAGCCCTTAAAAATTTGCATTTAGGTTCCAAATTAATTAATTTGATAAATAATTATTAAAATATGGTTTTTAATCTTTGCCCGCTTTTGTGAAAAGTTTTGAATGTTTTTGTTGTTAAATAGTCGATTCAATACTGCAAATATCGCGGTCAGCTAGATTTTATTTGCCTATAATAGGGCTTTTAGTAAATTCAACTTTGTAGATCATGTAAGAATAAAACTGCGTTAATAACGTAAATTATTGCACATTCAGCTAGCTTATCTCTCACACTCTTCTTGCATTGTTGAAACTATGTTATTTGCCTGTTAAAATCTTCAATATTTAACCGTGGAATTTTTTAATGTTTTAGTAAGCAAGCGTTTGGTCGGCCGCGTCGGGGAGGCTAACGAGTCCAGCGGTCTGGTGGCCGGTTTTAAGGCCCCGTCTTTTATGTCCCGAATACCGTTCGGCCAGCCGAATCAGGCGGACCTCTTCGGAGCGCCCTACCACTCCCTCGTCTTCACCTACGTCAGAGCCGAAAACGAACATGTATGTATGTATAAATAGTCATAGATGGGTTTTTTTTGGAGGGGAGAGAGAGGGATCCGTCCACCCCCCTAGAGCCGAAATTTCGAACCCCTTCTAGAAAAAATCCAGGCCACACCCACGGCCCAGAGCGGTCCGGCCTGACTCTTCTAGCGAGGCTGACCCCCCCCCCTCCCGACCAATTTAAAAGTATAATTTTTTTACTGTCAAAAACACTGTTTTTTAGTTAAAAACAGTGATTAAATACACTTTTTAGGCCTAAATAAGATGCTTTAATATATAAAATTTAATATTAGACCTAAAAACACTTAAATTATTGATTTAAAAAAATTTGTTAAAAAATCGGACCGCTTGACCCATACATGGGCAAGGGAGGGGTTGAGGGGGGTTAACCTCCCAAATTCTGAGAAGGGGGTTTAACCCATACATGGGCACGGGGGGGGTCGGGGGGTTAACCCCCCCCAAATTCTGAGAAGGGGGGTTTAACCCCCCCCCCACTCAGAAGTGGGGGGGCGCCCCCCCATTTGGAGAAAAGAAAAAAAAGTAGCTTCTAACCCCCTCCAACTTAAGGTTTTGGAAAAATAAGAAAAAAATGTCTTTAAAATGACCTCTAACTGCCTCAAAACTTAAGTTTTGATGTCAAAATGAATGTTTTAAACAGTAAAAAGCTCAAAAATGCAATAAAAAGGCCTTTTTGATCTAAAATTAGCGTTTTTTACCTTTTTTTTCTTTAAGATGAAAAAACAATATGGGTAAAATACACTCCAGAAAAAAACTATATTGGTATTTTGCTTTTCTCCGATTTTAACCCCCCCCCCCCCAATTCGGGGTTTAACTCCCCCCCCACTCCGGACCAACTTGCGCCCATGTATGCCCTTACCCCCCCCCCCTCCTAAATTTGAAATCTCGCATCAGGGTTGAGGCGCCCCCCCCCCCGAAAAACCCCTGGTTCCCCTAAAATATTTTGGCCTTCCACCCGGGGTGGACTCCCCTAGCGGACCCGACTAAATACATCTATGTGTATATTAGTGTATAAAATTTACGAAATTTTGTTTAAAAATGGGGTTAGTCTTAGCAATAAACTAATTAATTATTTGTATATTGTACTAATTAATTTATTAACAGTTTAACTGGTTTTCGGGCTTCCATGATTGATAAATAGTACATTAAGGGATTTAGTCCCAATAAATTAATTGTAAGCTAGGCAGTTAACAAAATCTGAAACACGCTGATGCTTCGAAACGTCGTAATAATAATTTTGTTAGCTGCCTAGCCTACAATTGATTCATTGGGATTAAGTCCCGTTAATATACTTATTTAATAAATTAATGTGCCTATTCTAAAAGTTAGCTTCTTGATAAAGTTATTGTTTGTTTTGTTTTTTTTTAATATTTCATATAGCTATAATTAATGTCTATGTAATTAACAGAAAAAATTTTTTGTTTAAAAAATATACCATTTTTTTGCGCAGATCGGTTCAATGGATTGGTTCATACAAAGCGCCAAAAGATACCGTCTCAACGGAATGCCCTTTGCGCAACTCTGCGACTGTAATAGCAAAGTCGCGGAATCTTTAGGACGCCATAAGGTTTGTTTTTCGTTAAATAATTTTACCGTCAAAGTTAAAATAACAGCTGATAATAATACCATAATGAATTTGTTAAAAAATTTATTTTAATAGTTTTTTTAAATTAAATATCTTAAGTGAAGTCTTTTTTGCGACTCAAATTTTTACTTAGTTTTACTTAGTATACTAGTGTTATCTAATAAAACTAAATAATGGATTTAGCTTTTGGCTGTGGATTTTTAAAGGCCAAAGCCCGCACCCTAATGAGTAATTCAGATTACTTAACCTGAAATTCAGATTACTCTCTTGGTCGACTATTCAAAAAAATAGCATAAGAATAGGGCAAACCTTCTGAAAATCGTTAATGCTAAATCCTTTAAGTTTTGGTAATTTAGGTAGCTCATACATGGAAAATGTTGAAAATAATGTTTGATTTTAAAAGATGTTGTGAACCCTCCAAAGAAGTTATTTCAGATAAAGGTAAGTACAAAAATAAAATTGTGGACAAAAATTATTAGATGTTCGTGCATTATATAGTAGGTCTATGATGTCGGTTAATGGAATCCTACTATTACCCCAAAAATAAATAAAGGGTGTTAGAACCCTCCCTTGTCTCCAACCGTACTGTCCTCAATTCCTGTAAATTTTCTTAATTTTTTAGTCTACGCCATCAATTGTTGAACTTTTTCAAGATCCGAATAATAAACGTTTTGACATCAAAAATTTACAACAAGTTATTTCAATAAGAGAAGAAAAAAATATCGATTTGTCTGTTTTTAAAATTAACAGATTTTGTCTCACCAAAAAAAAGAACCAATAGGAAAATCATCCACAGCTGGGCAGCTTGCTAGATTTGTGGGGGACGTTTGCGCGGAAATAGTTTTGGAGGCGGCTGAAAATTTTCGGAAGCGAGATATCCTTGAAAACCTTTTTTGAGCATTTATTTAGTATTTTATATTTGGACACATAGATGAACAGGGGGGGTAGGGTGGGGTCCACCCCCCCCCCCCCTAGCCTCGAAATTTTGCCCCCCCCCTAGAAAAAAATCCAGGCCCCCCCTTTAAATTTTCAAATTTTTTACCCCTGACCCCCCTCTAGATTTTAAAATTTGACCCCTCCTCCCCTCTTGAGAAAATTTTAAGTACTTTTTTATGCCAAATTTTATTACAAAAACGTGAATTTTTAACACAAATTAATGTTTTTACATCTTTTTTATACCTAAATATTGTTTTTTATTCAATAAAATATAGTATTATCTTATAAAAAAACTATTATTAAATATTTATCGGTTTAAAAGTATTTTGTTTCGGAAATCGGACCCCACCTGACCCCTCTCTAGGTTTTGAAATCTTCCACACCGGGTCGACCCCCCTAGAAAGCTAGGGAGGTTCGACCCCCCTCCTAGATTTTGAAATTTCATTTACCCGGGGTAAGCACCCCCCCCCCCTAGCTTTTTGACCGTGTTCATATATGTTTGGACAGACGATATACTTCTATATATAGAAGATATACTTCTTGGACAGACGATATATATACTTCGATATACTATATATCTTCAGCGAAATCGGATCTGAAAAAAGAGGCGGACTCGGCTCAAACCTCCGCCTTAATGGCGGATGTGAACGGACACTCCGGCCGGGAGGAGGATCTCGGATCCGAGCACGACCACAGCCACGGTACGGCCAAGGGGGTGCCGCACTCCTCCACGGACACCCCGTCCACCCAGCACTTGGGCACGGCGCCCATGGACTTCTTCTTCGGTAGCGGGGAACTGGGGCACGACCCGATGAGCGCCAACAATTCACTCTCCTTCAGCTCCATACAAGAGTAAGCAGACCTGTGCACGGTCTGGAAATGCCCCCACCGTTTTATTGGAGGATTTGCCCCCCCCCGTTTTATTGCCCCCCTCGCCAAAAAATGAAAAAGTACCCTAAAATTATGACGCCATTTTTGGCCTATGATGACGCCATCATCGCGAATTTTTTGCAGTTTTTAGCCTATTTCAATGTATTTTAAGCCATTTTAGACCTATTTTTACCTTATTTTCGCTTTTTTTTGTCCCTTTTTTCCCTTATTTTTTCTCTTTTTTACTCATTTTTTTCTTTCCCCCCGGCTGGCCCCCCCCCCCCCGTTTCAAAAAAGTTGCCCCCTGTGCCCCCCCATTTTGGAATTCCCCCCCTCGTTTTAACCCCGGGGGGGGGGCAGTGCACAGGTCTGAAGTAAGGAATTGATTATTATTTATTAACTATAAGCCTACTACAAGAGAGTGCTAAGGCTGGGTCGAACCGGATTGAAAAATGACAACGTTTTACACCAAAGTGACAAGTGACATGACGTCTCGTTTACACCAAAGTGACGGTGTAAACGTGTTGTCATTTTTCACTCTGGTATGGACTAGCCTTTATTGTCTAGTTTAGAGAATAAGTGAAAACGATAAAAAAATTGTGTTTTTTTGCAAAACCTTTCAAAATTTTGAAATAAAAACATTTCAGGCTTCTCCTGGGTGTTTTTTATTCGCTTAAATACTAAAATCATAAAGATAGATTATAACGTGCTGTGCTAGTTGTTTTAAGTTCATAATATGCACAAAAATGGGGTGGACTGGATCGTACAATCCCTCAGCTTCAAAATTTTAAAGCACATTCTTACGCACAGCACAAATAGTTCGTTTGCAGAATTGTGCATTGCCTCCCCCTCCCCGGGAGTTTTACCGGGACGGCACGGGGGGCAACGTTTTTTAACGGGCGGGGGGGGGGGGGAGCAAACAGGAGAGAAAGAAAAAAAGAAGGGAAAAGGGATTAAAAAAACGAAAATAAGGTAAAATAGGTCTAAAATGGCTTAAAAATGTATTGAAATAGGCGAAAACTGCAAAAATTTCGCGATGATGGGGTCATAATAGGATAAAAGTGGCACAATAATTTTTGCGTACTTTTTCATGTTTGGGCGGGGGGGGGGATTATTCCAATAAAGCGGGGGTTGGCATTTCCAGACCATTCACAGGTCTGCGTTTGTGTTACTTTTTCATTCAACCTTTTTTTTGTCATTTCAGTTTTAAAACTATATTTTTACACACAACACAAATAGTTCGTTTGTGTTACTTTGTTTGTTTGAATTTCTTAACCTTTTGTATGTTTTAAGCGAGGATCCGAATTGGACGCTGGAGCGGGAGGCTTTTGAGCCGCGACTCCACTTTCGCGACGCCCCGGGCACCTCCCCCGGAAGCGCCCAAAACGACCCCCTCCTCCCCAACGGGCACCATCACCAGCACCAACACGCTGGTGGAATGAGCGGCGGATCCCAGCAGCACCATCATCCCAATTGCTCAGACCACCAGCAGCAGCCGCCGAACACACCGGTGCTGAAAGAACCGGCGGTCATCAGCGCCAACGCGAAGATGGTGAAAAAGCGGAGTTGGGTACCGGACGCCGTGCTCAGGAATTTGCTGACATTCTACGCGGATACGGTGGGTAGGACTCTCCTTTTTAATTTGCTGTTTTCCACGTGTTGTTGGGAGTGTTTTGTGACTTTGGGAAACTTAGGATACGGTAGGACTCTACTCTTTAAACACTGCTGTTTTTCACGTGTTTGTGGGGAGTGTTTTTTGACTATGGGAAACTTAGAATACGGTAGGACTCTACTCTTTAAACACTGCTGTTTTTCACGTGTTTGTTGGGAGTGTTTTTTTGACTATGGGAAACTTAGGTGAAGGGTGTTTTTTTTTTTTGTTTATTCCAATGCGGTTACGGTAGGACTCTCGTTGAGTTGAACTTCTATTGTTTACGTGTTCCTTGTGTTCTCTTTGCGACTTTGTGGGACGTAGGTGTTTTATAGGTTCATTCCAAATAGTAAAAAAAATCGCAGAATATAATGTTTTTACTAGATGTAAAAGTAAATTACAGTCATTTACGTATTTATTAAATTTTTTATAGGGTGATGTTCAAATGGTTGTGTGTATACTGTTGGTTTTGAAGGATAAAATTAAAGATGTTGTGGATGTGAAATGGCAGGAAGTTTGGTATTTAAGCTATTTAGGTATGATTTTATTTTTCTGCATTTAAATTTTAGTTAGCTTTCGACAATAATAATAACTATAATGTTTTACTGAGTAATTATAACTGGTGAGCACAGTTCTGACACTTGACACGTCGTGGGTGGTTGGTTACCCTTCGTAAATCGCATCTTAAATTCTTGGGTGGAGTCCTAAAAAAAGGAGGGGTCAGCCCCCCCCTTTCTAATATTTTTTTAGAAGTGCAAAAACGCTAATAAAGTTGTTAAAATGTCAACAAAAACACTCCGTCGCCTATCTTGAGTCAAATTGCTTTCTAAAATCACTAAAAACACAGGCATACATGGACATGGTGGCTCGAACCCAAAGTGGGGACTGGATTTAGAGAAAAGGGTGGGGTTAAAATCCGCAGAATGCATTCTTAAGGTCTCTCCGGACAGTTCTTATTGCAGAGCGTTCAGTTTTTATTGGAATTGTAAACCAATTGCAATAAAGAGCAAAAATTACCCATTTTTATTTACACACAATTTACTTTTGAATTATTATACTTATAGAGTATTATAATATTTTAAGATATTTAAATGACGAAAATTTGACTAATTGGCGAAAAGCAGGCAACATATCCTGATTACAATAATGATATTTTTTTGAATTTATGTTAAATAAATTTTTAAAATTGTAAAAAAATAAAAAAAAACATTATTAAAATCAAAAAAAATTGTGGCCAAATATGTTTTATGTGGGAATCGATCTCGGGACCTTTCAAAAAAAATCTTTGACGACGCGCTAACCGACTATGCCACAGTTACCATGGGATGATGAGCTCTAAAAGCGATTTATAAACCACCCTTCTGAAAAAAATTGATAAAACGCACGACGCACGACAGAACTATTTATGCGTTAAAAAATACAAAAGATGTTATGGCCTTCCAAAAATTATAAATTTCAATAGAAAATACTATCTGCAGCTTTAAATTTTACCAAATTAAATTAAATCGAAGTTTTAACGAAATTTTGAAAAAATTAACCCCCATTTTTCACGGAAAATTCTTTATTAAACCATAAATGCAACAATATTCAGTTTAATTTTTACGTACGTAAAAGAGGGTAACTGTGTCTCTCTTTTGGAAATATTTTTTTAAATAAATAGTGTGTAGTAAATATTTTTAAGGGTTTTAAAAAAATTTCATTGCAATTTGATTTTTAATATCAAATATTTCAATTACTTACAATTATATAATGAATGTTCACTTTATAATCGTGATATTTCTGCCTTTTTAACACTCATATAAATTTTTTAGTGAAATATTACTGTATTTCACGAGATCTCGTATGCCAAAAATGGCGATTTTCCATACTTAAGAAAACTGTCCGGAGAGACCTTAACTCATTGTTTTTTTTGGAGTGTATATGTTTTTTGCTTTGGTTTTTTTTTCTGGTTAGCCATTCTTTCCCCCCCGCGGAGTGAGAGATCAAACTGCCTTTTAGAATTTTGGAGAAATATACCCGAGTCCTAATTTTAGGAGGCGAATTTCCAAATATTTTCGAACAGATTATCTCCCTAAATAACTCAAGTTTAGCATTTAGTACTAGTGGAACCCTCCAATTTTTCTAAAACAAGCCAGGAGGGGCGAAAAAATTTCACCCCTATGGTTGAGATGAGACTCTTCGTCTAACGTTGGCAACCTTTACCGCTAGAGTGTTCATTGCATGCAGTGTTCACCCATTCTGAGGTCTTCGTCTAAAAGATTTTTTCCATATATTGATCTTACTATTTAACGTCGTACATGGGCAGCATAATGTGTTCCTGCAAGGCCAGTGGTACAAACTCCACACACTATGAGCTGTATTTGTCCACTGGTTTGGTAGATGAAAACTACTAAAGCGATGGTTTGGTGTGGCCGACGTACAACAACCTTTTTCTAGCCATGCCAAGCTGGACTCATTTCTATGAGAGAAAAGATCCAGCAACCAGGTGGTGCCTGTAGGCCCGTTGGGTGCTACCCGAAGGCCATCACGGTCCTGGTGGCTCAATGGCACTCAAACGACGGCAGTTATTTTGTGAAGTTTGCCAACCTTTTTTCATTCACTTTGTGTGTTTAGCGAAACAATAGAGGGTTTATTGTGCGAAAAACGCAATATTTCTACAAATACTGCACCAATTTTAACGATCATGGTATCAAATTAAAGTAGAAAGTAGCCGCTTCTTTCTTTGAGTATATAATTTATAACTTAAATCGTTATACTCATCGAGCAATCTTTCACGAATAGAATTGTCAAAAAACGCCATTTTTGTGGGGTAATAACTCCTGAACCACTGGAGATATTTTGTTGCAAAAATTTTCGTGGGCTTTTGGGGGCAGGGCTTGGGGTAAGGTTTTATTAAAAAATTATCAAAAGCAAAGACAAAAAGTTTGACTCCGCACCGTACCTTTAAATTCCACCAAAAATGACCTTTGACAATAAACAGGTTTTAGAGTTGTTAGACCGTTTCGAATTGTATACAGTTTCCGCTCTTGTGATAAAGATTTGTCCTTTACCGGCAATTAACGAACTGAGTCAAGATTCAACAGCCGTCGATTTGAGATGTGGAAGGTAGGAAATAATAGAAAAAAATATAATTTGATTTTAATTATTTCTAAAATTTTGGAATTATAAATAATATTTTATATAAAATCTAAAACCAAATTATTATTGTTATTTTGCCATTTTTGCCTTAAAATTATCGGAAAAATTTTGCACCTTAGTTTTAAGATTACGTTTAGTTTTTTATTGTTTTGTTTCTGTTAGTTGTGGTTAAATTTTTAGGTGCGAAAAAATTACGGGTCTTCGAGGATTTTTTTGTCAAAATTGTCGACGAATTACAAAAGGCTGTGGCGTTTGGTAAGTTATTAAAGTCTGTTTAAACATAATTTAGATACTGGAAAAATTTTTCAAGGGAGCATATCTTGCTAACTCCATAGCATATTTTGAAAAATTCAAAACTAATTAAAAACAATAAAAATGTCTTAAAAAATGTTAAAATATATTTCAAGGTTAAATAATTTTGAAATCGCTCATATTACGGGCAGATAGCTCCAAAACTCTCTCCGCTTTAAATGGCCGGAGTGTGATATTGAAGGGTAGAAACATTACTAAGTACCCACTTAGCTTCCGGGATTTCGGTCAGTTTTGGGCTGTAAGTTTATCTTTGTGCGAATAAAATTTTAAAGAAATGCTGTGACTTTAGTGTACAATCTGACTAGCGTATACAATAATTAATTGTGTAAAAGAAAGAATTTATTCTTAAAACTAAATTTTTTAGTCAAGAAATTTCAAGAGGACTCTGGATATGGTGTTCCGGCTGCGGTCACGGCGGCCATTTGAAACATATTTCATCCTGGTTCAAAGATTCCAGAAACGTTCTATGCCCCACCGGCTGCGGTCACAAGTGCGAATTCGCCCCAGGGAGGTCCTGAAGGGGTCGAATTTACCCCGGGGAAATCCGGATAAGAACAGCGATTACTAGCCGTGAATTCGCCTCGATGAAATTTCGGTGGGGGTGAATTTGCCCCGAAGAAATCCGGATAAAAACAGCGTTTAAGCTTTTAATTCGCCTTGAAGAAATTCTTGCGAGGTCAAATTTGTCCAGAAGAAATCAGAATAAGACCAGTCGCGATTGAACCGTTCGCCTGGCGCTTTTCAACCGCAGCCCAGCAGCGCAAAAACTGGGGCAGAGTGAAGAAAAATATGAGAAATTTATTGCAAAATGCTTTTTCAACTTGGAAAAAAATAGATTTTTTGATTTGATTTTGTACAAAAAAGGGAGTCAGCCAATTTTTCGGTCGGAAAACTAGTCGCGTTTGATTTATCCCCGTCTCCAGCGCGGATTGAGTCAACGAATTTACAAATTAGTGATGCTCTCCGAAGTGCAATTTGGATCATAGGTGCTCGACCTACACCTGCCATAGCTTAGGGGGTGTTTACCTTTGATAAAAGCTAGAATCCACCAAGGATGGGATGGAGGAATACCTCAAAAACTGCCTGGGAGGGGTTATGATTTTTTTATGGTAGGTTAAATATAGGGGTGGTAGGGAGGGGGGGGGGGGGGGGGGGGGGGGGGGGGCTTGGGGGTGGGCCCCCCCCCCCCGTGGGGGGGGGGGAGGCCCCCCCCCTTTTGGGGATCGGTTTTTTTTTTTCCTTCGGGAAATGAGAAAAAAAAACGAATGGTATTTTGCGTTTGTAATGTCACTAAAAAATGTTTTAAACTTGCGGATAAAAAATGTTTAACATTGACTTAAAGTTATTGAGACTTATTTTTAACGAACTTACGAACAACCAGATTCAATAATTTTTAGTGATGGGCAGTTCCGGTTCCGATTTTCCGGGCAAAATTTGGAATTCTCGTTTCAGTTCCGGATTTTTGGAAAATCTTAGTTACGGTTCGGTGTTGTTGCGGGGGTTTCGCAATTTTACAGGCAGTTCCGGTTCTGGGTTCCAGATGTTCCGGGCGAAATTCGGAGTTCCGGTTCCTGTTCCGGATTTTTTAAAAATCTCAATGCCGGTTCCGGATGTTCCGCAGTTCCGCCTATCGCTAATAATTTCATTTAATTATGTATTGTGAAATTTATTTTCATTGAATTCATTGAAACTCATTTTAACGAGATTTTCTCAAGATGATAGTCTTTGGCTTCGGGGTTTGTTCCGGGTATAATAAATAACGGCAGTTCTCACTAAATAACTATAATAACGGCGCGAAAATATATTCAATCAGTGAAATGTTAACAAAAAGGAATTTTTTGATAATTGAGCATTTAATGCTAGCTTTAAATAAGATCGCTTTGAATGTGATATATTATAAATTTGTGTATGAACAGTGTTAAATTTTAAACTATTAATAAAATTTTCGATATATATTTATTATCTGCTCAATAATGAAATCATAAATAATTCCGCAACTTTGCTTCAAAGAAGTATTTTTAATACAGGTTGCGTTGCGTGCGATCTTTCGCATAAAATACATATCTTTTCAAATTAGCTTATTTTTAAGCTTTGAATGCGTTTGACTAACATTGTTTTACTGCAGAAGCGGAACGTAAATTTTTTAAAAAATTAAGCCGGTGTCGCGGGATATTTCGACTCCCCTAATTTTTGACTCCCGGGGTCAAAATACACCGGTGTAGAATGACTCCCCGGTCATTCTACACCGGTTGTACGCTGGTGTAGAATGACTCCCTGCGGGATAAAATGACTCCCCTGTTTCTTGTATTGTAAAAACTTACGTTACGCTTACGTTTGAATACGTATAAGCTTACGATGAAGTTTAATTTTAGCTTTAGGTTAAAGCTTAGGTTCAATCTGATATGTAGGCTTAGGCTTTGGCTTAGGCTCAGGCTTAGGCTAGGCTTAGTTTTAGGATTTGGCTTAGGCTTAGGCTCAGTTTTAAGCTTAGGCTTTGGCTTAGGCTCAGGCTTAGGCTTAGGCTAAGGCTTAGGTTTAAGATTAGGCAAAAAATATTCAGAAAAACTGACACCTAACTCACATTTTACTAACAATGAACTTACACACGTTAAATATAGTGAGCGGAAGTGCACAGTTTTAAGTAATAATGTATGGAAATTTTTGGGGGAGTCAATATATCCCGGTATAAAATGACTCCCCAATGTTAATAAGGGGAGTCATTTTATCCCGATGGGAGTCATTCTACGCTGGGAGTCAACATATCATACGACATCTCGCATGATATTTTGACCCCCCTGATTTTTGACCGGGGAGTCATTCTACACCGGGAGTCAAAATATCATATGACAGCGGCTTGAATGGAAAAATACGGCTTTTGTGCGTTGTTTACAAAGCTGTCTGTCCAATGTGCTAAATGGCTTTTCTACTAGAGATAAAGCGCATGGTCGGTCAGCTAAGGTGAACTAAATACCGTCTGAATGTGTGCTAAAAATATACTATTCCGATACAAGTGTTGTGTGCTAAAAATATACTATTCCGATACAAGTGTTTTATTAAAACTGACGTGTGTTACGTCTATTACTTTTAAATCAGGGAAGAGCGCGGAGCGCTCTTTCCCTTATATTAAATGGGTTAAGTCACTGCGCGGTTAACCGTTGTTGATGGCGTCATCGAAATCAACAAAACCTTTAATAGTTTTTTAGCCAATTAAAAATCTAAACATTTTACATAACTAAAATATTACCCATATTTTTCTGATATTAAAAACCTAAAAACTTTTGCTAAAAATACCTGAATTTCATAATAATAAGCTTAATTTGCTTAACTTTTTTTGTTTTTTTTTTTGGGGTCCCCCAAAAATTTTTTCCTGTGGTAAATATTTTGAGCTGATTTTTTGCACGTAGATGCTAAATTGCCCCCTCAACTGAATTTTATTCTCGAATATGCTCTATTGTCCGTAGTTAAACCTCTGTTCATGTCAAAAACGACCAGTTTTTTTCTAAGTTACGCATTAGGTACTGAGGTACTTGTGTGACACTTTTTTTCCCTACCGAATTACATATTAAGTAACTTCATTCAGTAATACACATTCTCTTGTGGTTATTTTTTTGGTTTAAATTATATTTCCTTACCTTTTTATAAAAATTACTAATTTTCAACGGGAAGAGCGAAAAAATACCCTTACCACTAATTAGCAGCCATATGGCAACAATAAAAATATTTAAAAAAATAAAATGAAATAATCTTGGGTGACGTGTGAGCGCTGCGGGGTGCGATGTTTCAATAGACGGAAATTTATCAAAATCGAAACAGAAAAAACTCTTTTTTATATGGAATACTATGAAGCTACAATCACTCCAAAAATTTAATGCGAGAAAAGACTAGTCTGGGTAACCTCGTAAAATTGTATGGAACCTGGAAAAACCATTTACAATGGTGTGGTTTTGTTGTTTAAAAATAAACCATCAATCCAGAAAAAATCAAGCACAAAACAAAAGCCCAAATAAAGCTAATTTCCAAAAAAAGTGGTTAAATCAGGTCTAACTAAAAAAATTTAAACAGAAGAAAAACACACTATTTTATATGGTTCTTTCAGGTTCCATAAATTTTTACGGAGTTACCCAGACTTAATTTATGTATAGTATACTGCTTAAAATTACATTGAAATTTTGGATATGAAAATAATTGTATTCATATCATGAGGAGACCATGACGTTTCTTTTAAAATGAGTAAATTTTTTAATGTTTTATATCTTTAATAAATGACATTGAATTCAATGCATTAAAAGGCGGAAATTCTAGCAAAAGACGAAACAAAGTTTCGAAAAAAAAGCCTTATATTAAATGGAATAGTATAAAGCTACATAAGTCTAAAAACTAAATGCCAGAAAAGACTAAAACAAGTCTCTTTAAAACCTGTAAATTAATAACAGATTTTGTGAAATTTTCAGAAAAACAAAACCGAATAAAAACAATACGTGTAAAAGCTTTAGTTTGCGTTTTTTAACCGTTAATAAAACTTAATTCACATAAATTTCTCTCAAAGTGGATTAACATTTACATGAGTTAACCAGCTCTAAATACCACGGTATTAGTTA
>JASAMX010019007.1:0-65522 GCA_030248175.1 Microlaimidae sp. YZB2_3 | reverse complement strand
TGTGGCCGAGTTATTAAAGACTCTGGATAGTGGCGATTTAGGAGAGGTCACTCCAGTTGAGTTTTTTGTATCAAAAAAGTTGGTGACCGGCCCAGGCTCCTGAAAATAAGAGTTTTTAATAAGTACATCAGAAATAGAGCTGTACGTTCAGGAGGACAACTAAGGGGGGTCACTAAATTTGATAAAGTTTATGTAAGGCCGTCACTGTATGAGGAACAGCGAGTCTGTCAAAAGGAATTGCTTGGCAAACTTCGGGAGCTTAAAGAGCAGAACAAAAAGGTTTTGCTTCAGTATTTTGCTGATGGTGATCCCTTTTTGTTTGACATCACTCTCAAGGCTCCCCTAAATGTTTTAAAATAGGATATTATGCGACTTAATTATAACTGTAGTAAATTAAAGCTTATACCCAGTATAAAAATTTTGTGTATGAATGCGAGAAGCCTTGCTAACTCCTTAGACGAGCTTGATGTTCTAGTTTCAAGAGATGACCCTATCTATTCGACCCTATCTACCCTATCTATTAGACAAATGTCTAAATCAACCGAGCTGTTAGCTGAATTTTTTTTAGTTTTATTTCAATCGTTTTTTTTTAATAGACTTAACTTTTTATTATGCTAGACACTGCTTTATCAAAATTTTATTTTTTGTTTTAATGAACTTAACTTTGGCTGACTAATGAAAGCTGAAAACAGTTTAAAAGTAAAATAAATAAAAAGTAAGGTAGCAAAATAACAAATGTTTAAATGAGCAATCAGTAAAATAAAAATATAACCTTCTCCTCTCAAAAAAACAAAACAAAAGGACCTCCAAGAATTTCAAAATTTTTGCCCCCAACCTTCAGAATTTCCACAGCACACTGACCACCCCTTTGTCTAAAAAAAAGCTTGCTTTTATTATAAGATTTTTAGGAAAAAAGTGACCATTTAACACATTAATTAATTTTACACATTGCTTATAACTAAATATCCTGGTTTTTTTAACCAATTGTAGCTTTAAACAGCAATTTCCGGAAACTTTTGCATCTATTGATTTAGTTATGCCCATTTGAATAATCTGCCCCATATGATAACTTGTTGATGTATGGATAATTATGGCAGTGCCATAATTGTATACCTGAACAGTTTATTATAGTTGCTAAAGGTATGGCAGTGGAATTTCCAATTCCAAAACAGCAATTAAAGAGAGGTTAAAAAAATTTTTTTTGAAGATTGTAGTTCCCCGCGTCTTTACCTGATTTCAAATTTAGCCCACCACACACATCGTTATCAGTCAACGTCAATTTCAGATGTAATTTTAAATATTTTGTTTGTATATTTTATTTAATAAATTTTTAAACATTTTTTTATTTAAGTTTAGAATTCAGGATAAGTTGCTTTTTACCAAGCTACGTAGGGCATACATGGGCAAATTTGTCCAGAATGGGGGGTCGTGAGGAGGTCAATCTGGATTATGGGGGGGGCAAAAGAATTAAAATCTAGGAAACGTATTTTACCCATACTTTGTGATTTTCTTTTTTGTGTGCTTACTAAAAATATACGATTTGATTTGTTAGTGGTTTTTCAATTTTAAAGAAAAAATAGCCAACAAACGCTAATTTTAAGTTAAAAACTCTTTTTGTAGTATTTTTAAGCTTTTTATTGCTCAAAACACTTATTTTGATCTCAAAACTTAAGTTTGGAGGCAGTTCCAAATCACTTTAAAGATATTTTTTTTGTATTTTTCTATAATTGAAGGATATTAACCTTTTCCCCAACATTCTGAGAAAAATAAAACCCCCTTTGTGAGTTAACCCTTCTACTCAAACCCTATGCTTATTTATAAAGTTTTTTTTGTTGAAAAATCACAGCCTAGCCTAGGTAGGGTGTGCCTCTTCTGTGTAAAATCCAAACAACCTTACTGTAAAGCCCCTCCTCCAACTATCAGAGCCAGAGGTCTGTGATTTATTCAGACCTGTGCACAGGTCTGAAAATGCCCTCTGGAATATTAGTGGCTGTGCCCCTCCCCGTTTTAATGCCCCCTTTTTCTATTGCCCTCCGCCCTCCCCCCCTGCCCAAAAATATAAAGGACCCTTAAATTATGGCGCCATGTTTGACTTATAAGGACGCCCACCGCCGTATCCAGGATTTCATTTGAGGGGATATACTTAAAGGGAAAAATACATGCCCTGAGGGGTCTGCGGAGCTGTAGGCAGGAGTGTAGGGAGGGTATAATTTGAGTAGCTCATAAGGGGGGAGGTCCACCCCGGGTGGAAGGCAAAATTTTTTAGGGGGGGTCCAGGGGATCCGGACTCCCCTGGCTTTTTAGGAGGGGTTGACCCCGGGTGCGAGATCTCAAATTTAGAGGGGGGGGGGGTCAAGGGCATACATGGGCAAGTTGGTCCGGAGTGGGGGGAGTTAAACCCCAAATAAGAGGGGGTTAAAATCCAAGAAACGCAAAATACCCATATCGTTTTTTTCTGGAGTGCATTTTACCCTTAGAGTTAGCGCAGATGCTTATTTGAAGGCATCTGCCTTCTAAGCTGTTTTTTTTAGCATAATAACAATAATATCTACTGTTTTCTTTTTACTGTGTTGCATTTGGATCGCATTCACAAGAACAACATTTGTTCAGTTTTCTTGTATTTTTAAATCTTATTTTTTGATCTTGCATTTTAACAAATTTGTTAAAATGCAAGTTCTTTCTGTACATCTAAGTTTTTTCTATAGTGTTTTTTTTATCTGTGTGTTTGCATTCTATGTAACGTTTTTAAATTTGTATTTTGTGATTCACCAATTGTGACATTAATATTTTTGTTTTATATGTTACTATTGCTAAAAAATAAAAATATTCTTCTTCTACCCATATCGTTTTTCGATTTTAAAGGAAAAATAGGTAAAAAACGCTAATTTTAGGTCTCAAAAAGCCCTTTTTATTGCATTTTTGAGCTTTTTATTGCTTAAAACATTCATTTTGACCTCAAAACTTAAGTTTGGGGGCAGTTAGAAGTCATTTTAAAGACTTTTTTCCTTCATTTTTCCAAAATTAGGGGGGGTTAACTTTTTCTCCCCCCCCCACTTCTGAGTGGGGGGTTAAACCCCCCTTCTCAGAATTTGGGGGGAAATTAACCCGCCCAACCCCCTCCGTGCCCATGTATGGTCAAGGGAGTCCAATTTTTTAACAAAATTTTTTTAACTCAATAATTTAAGTGTTTTTAGGTCTAATATTGAATTTTATGTACTAAAACCGCTTATTTAGGCCTAAAAAGTGTATTTAAACACTGTTTTTAACTAAAAAACCGTGTTTTTGAAAGTAAATAAAAAATATATACTTCCAAATTGGTCAGGAAAGGGGGGAGGAGAGAGGGGTCAGCCTCGCTAGAGGGGGGGGGGTCAGGCCGGACCGCTCTTGAGCTTTGGGGGGGGAGGGCGAGGGCCCTGGATTTTTTCTAAGGGGGGGTCCAAAATTTTGGCTCTGGGGGGTGGACCCCTCTTTCCCCCCAAAAAACACCTATGGTCCAAATCCTAAACGTTATAAAAGGGCTAAAAAATTATTATTTTTTTATGTCACATACTTTATAATTTTCCTATTATTCAATAAAAATAAATCTATAAAACAAAGAAAAAAAATTTTACAACAATATGATACCTTAAAATTTTCGATTTCCAAAACATTAACAACTGAAAAATGAGTACATTGAATTACAGCTGAGCAATGCAGTGCGAGAAAAAATTTTTAAAATTACTTCTAATCTTTAAAATTTTAATACCACTAACAATCTAGAAGGGGGGTCCAGCGTGGTAATATCAAGATTTCAAAACAAAGTAACACAAATTTGGAAGTGGAGACTTTATAATTATTTCATCGCTGAGCAGAGTGAAGCGCGAGAAAATTTTTGAAAAAAATGCCGTTTTAGACCCCAAATTTTTATCCTTGGCGGCCCAAAAGAAGGGGTTTAACCCCAAATTTTTCCCTTTGCCGACCCAAAGGGGGGTCTAGACCCCCTAGACACCTCTTGGCTACGCACATGGGCGTAGCCAGGATTTTGGAAAGGGGGGGTCCAACCCTGAACAAAATTTCCAAAAGGGGGGTCCAGAGGGGGGTCCAAATCCTAAACGTTATAAAAGGACTAACAAAAATTTTCCGCGCTTTGCGCGGAGTGTTTATTGCCTTGTTTATGTCACATACTTCATTATTTTCCTATTATTCAATTCAAAAAATTCTGTAAAACAAAGAAAAAAATTTTTACGAACAATTTGATACCTTAAAATTTTTGATTTCTAATACAATAACAACTGAAAAATGAGTACATTGAATTACAACTGACTAAGCAATGCACAGTGCGAGAAAATGTTTTTAAAATTACTTTTCCTAACCTTTAAATTTTTAATTCCATTATATAACGATCTAAAGGGGGAGGGTCCGTCCAGCGTGGTCGTATGAAGATTACAAAACAAAATAGGGTAGTGCATTTAATTTCGGCACTTTTTCGTTTTTCCAATGTAACTTTTCACTGTATGGCCTGATTTTTATGTTTGATAGCTCATTTTAAAGCTTTTACGATACTGCGTTGCGTCATAAAAGTTTTATTGTACGAAAATAGTTTTTTATTTAATTAAATCAGTTTTTAAAAAAATGGAAAATTGCCTAAATTAAATGTATGCATTTAATTTCGGCACTTTACAAACAATCGATTGTTTTTCAGTCAAAAAATCATCATTTTCAAAAATTTAAAAACCTATCATTATCTCCAGACAGTTTTCTTTTATTTAAATTTTTAATTGTTGTTCAACGTTTAACTGGAAAAAATTTACAGATAAAATGCTACATGGTATCAAAATGAGCAAAATTTGGGGAAAAAGTGCATTTAATTTCGGCACTTTTTAAAAAGACCCCCTTAATCGAGTTTAAGTGCAGTGCTATGACTCCTACACATTTCAACGTTGTCTTTTAACTATTTACAACTACAATTTACCACCCGACCACTAAATTTAACCCGTTTTTACCTACAGCAATAGTGTGCCGAAATTACACTATTTTATTTTCGCATTGGCAGTCAGCAGTGGCGGAAATCGCCTGAGTTGACTGGAAGAGAGATAGAGCTGTTGACCATTTCCATTGCTGGATCTGGGCAGTCTCGCTGCATGGAAGCCGCTCCGTAGACACCCTATGTTATTTTATAACAATTGCTCACCACAGACGCAACGTAGAACCACGGGGACTAAAAATTCGGAAAATAGACTAAATTTTACCAGGACAGTTTAATTTTTAAACCAATTTATTGCGTAATCATGAAATGCCCATGTTCTAAAAAC
The DNA here is from genome assembly GCA_030248175.1 of Microlaimidae sp. YZB2_3. NCBI lineage: Eukaryota > Metazoa > Nematoda > Chromadorea > Desmodorida > Microlaimidae > Microlaimidae sp. YZB2_3. Next base: position 60,231 of record JASAMX010019007.1, on the reverse strand, counting down.
GAGTAACATTTTTAAAAAATTATAAATCACACAATTTCACATGAAAATATCATAACATAACAAATAAAAAGCTCACGACAGTCATCTATATATAATTAGCTTTCATTTGAGCTATCAAACGTCGTATTCCGTCCAGGATTACCAAAGATGTCCAAAATCAAAAATGCCCAATTGAGAAAAGTGCGGAAATTATATGCACTACCCTAAACAAATTTGGAACTGGAGACCAATTAAAACATTAAGAATGGGGTGGGTACAACGTGGTCATACCAAGAACACAAACCAAAAAAACACAAATGTAGAAGCGGATACTATATTAATTGAGCGCTGAGCGGAGCAAAGCCCAAGAAAATTTTTAAAAAATGGCCGATACTTGGCGACCCAAAAGGGGGGCATCTAACCCAAAATTTTTCTCTTTGCCGACCCAAAAGGGGGGGAGGGTTAACCCCCACCCCCCAAATTCTGAAAAGGGGGGTTTAACCCCGCCCCCCACTCAGAAGTGGAGGGGGGGAGAAAAAGTTAACCCCCCCCAATTTTGGAAAAATGAAGAAAAAAAGGTCTTCAAAATGACTTCTAACCGCCTCCAAACTTAAGTTTTGAGGTCAAAATGAATGTTTTAAGCAATAAAAAGCTCAAAAATGCAATAAAAAGGGCTTTTTGACCTAAAATTAGCGTTTTTTTCCTATTTTTCCTTCAAAATCGAAAAACGATATGGGTAAAATGCACTCCGGAAAAAAACGATATGGGTATTTTGCGTTTCTCGGATTTTAACCCCCCTCTAATTTGGAGTTTAACCCCCCCCCACTCCGGACCAACTTGCCCATGTATGGTCTAGACCATAGGTGTTTTTGGTCGGGTCCGCTAGGGGGGTCCACCCCCGGGTGGAAGGCCAAAATTTTTTTGGGGGGGAGGGGTCCAGGGGGGTCCGGACCCCCTGGCTTTTTAGGGGGGGGTCGACCCCGGGTGCGAGATTTCAAATTTAGGGGGGGTCTAATTTTTTAGCAAAATTTTTTTAACTCAATAATTTAAGTGTTTTTAGGTCTAATATTGAATTTTATGTATTAAAACAGCCTATTTAGGCCTAAAAAGTGTATTTAAACACTGTTTTTAACTAAAAACCCGTGTTTTTGACAGTAAATAAAAAAATATACTTCCAAGTTAGTCGGGGAGGGGGGGGGGGGAGGGGGGTCAGCCTCGCTAGGGGGGGTCAGGCCGGACCGCTCTCGAGCTTTGGGGGGGGGAGGGGGGGCCCCCCTGAATTTTTTCTAGGGGGGTCCAAAATTTTGGCTCTAGGGGGGGGTGCACCCCTCTGTCCCCCCAAAAACACCTATGGTCTAGACCCCCCTGGCTACGCCCATGGTTACGCCCATGGTTACGCCCATGCCCCCTATTTTTAAATTGTTCCCCCCAATAAAACCACTGGGGGGGCAGTGCACACGTCTTATTTATCCATGTATCGACAATTTGGCGACCCTTTGTTATAGCTGTTGGATGTTTTCTTTAACTTTCTGGCGAGGAAAACAGACTTCTACACAGGAGGCGGAGCTGGTACGGCAGAAAAACTGATGATGGAGAAATTTGAAGACAATAAAAAAATCGCCACCGAGAAACTAAAACAAGAGACAGCCAGGAAATCGGCGGAAGAGCAAAAGTTAGCCGAGCGCAGGGCTAAAGAAAAACAGAAAGAAGAAGCGCTATTGTCCCAGGGGGATGAAGGAGCCGCCTCCTCTTTTAGCACCAACGACAACAATGAACCGAAAGTGAAAGAACTTACGGACGAAGAAGCCGCTGAATTGGAGCAGAAACTCGCTTCGCAAAATGTAGGCTTTTCGTTACTTATTATTAACATAACAAAGCAAGTGATCGGTTCAGAAGAGCTAAGTGTATGAAAATTCAAAAACTAATTAAGGATTACTTTTTTTGTGTTTTGACTGAGAATACATTTTACAACATTGGTGTCGGATTTAGAAACAATTTTATACGTTTTTAACCTATCTCCAAAATCGATTTTTTGACTTTTTAACATTTGAACCTTTTCTTCCTCCCTAAAAATTTTAGAAAACGGAATGTCAAGAGAAACCCAAATTATGATTCAAACTTCAATACCGTACTATTTAGTAATGGTATAATGTAGCACTAAGTATCAAATCAAAATCAAGGGTGCTTCGGTTTTTTTTTAATTTTTGAACCCCAATTTTTTTCGCCACCTATGGTTATGATCATACATGGGCACAGGGGGGTTGGGCGGGTTAACCCCCTTCCAATTCTTAGAAGGGGGTTTACCCCCCCCCCACTCAGAAGTGGGGGGAGAAAGGGTTAAACCCCAATTTTGGAAAATGAAGAAAAAGGTCTTTAAAATGACTTCTAACTGCCTCCAAACTTAGGTTTTGAGGTCAAAATGAATGTTTTGCGCAATAAAAAGTTCAAAAGTGCAATAAAAAGGGCTTTTTGACCTAAAATTAGAGTTTTTTATCTATTTTTCGTTTAAAATCAAAAAACGATATGGGTAAAATGCACTATAGAAAAAAAACGATATGGGTATTTTGCGTTTCTCGGATTTTAACCCCCCCCCCCTAATTAGGAGTTGGGTTTAACACCCACCCCACTCCGGACCAACTTGCCTATGTATGTATGGTTATGATATGATCATACATGGGCAAGTTGGTCCGGAGTGGGGGGGGTTAAACCCCAAATTAGGGGGGGGGTTAAAATCCGAGAAACGCAAAATACCCATATCGTTTTTTTTTTCTGGAGTGTATTTTACCCATATCGTTTTTCGATTTTGAAGGAAAAATAGGTTAAAAACACTAATTTTAGGTCAAAAAGCCCTTTTTATTGCATTTTTGAGCTTTTTATTGCTTAAAACATTCATTTTGACCTCAAAACTTAAGTTTGGAGGCTGTTAGAAGTCATTTTAAAGACATTTTTTTTATTTTTCCAAAATTGGGGGGGTAACCTTTTCTCCCCCACTTCTGAGTGGGGGGGGGTTAAACCCTCTTCTCAGAATTTGAGGGGGGTTAACCCCCCCCCAACCCCCCCCCGCCGTGCCCATGTATGGTTATGATAGCATTTTAAGTACACGCAAAAATGTGAAAAACATTAAAATAAATTCTATGTCTAAGCTAAGGTATACTCCGCCAAATCCAAATTCGATGATTGGCGTGTGCACTTCAATAAACTTAAGAGCGTTTTGGCCATGTATTTTCTGAGAGCTGTCAGTGGGGTTTTTTTTGTAAAAACTTACTACAGTTATGTTTATTTCTAAACAGACCTGTGCACTGCCCCCGGGGTTATAATGGGGGGAAATTCCAAAACGGTGGGGCACGGGGAGCAATTTTTTTGAAACGGGGGGGGCAAGCAGGGGGGAAAGAAAAAAAAAGAGAAAAAGAAAGGAAAAGGGAAAAAAGGACAAAAAAAGCGGAAATAAGGTAAAAATAGGTGTAAAATAGCTTAAATTGCATTGAAATAGACTAAAAACTGCAAAAATTTCGCTATGATGGCTAATAATAGGAAAAAATGGCGTCATAATTTTTGGGTACTTTTTCATTTTTCCGCAGAGTGGGGCAATAAACCGGGGGGGGGGGGAAATCCTCCAATAAGCGGGGGAAGGGCATTTTCAAACCATGCACAGGTCTGTCTAAGAAAATCTCGAAAGAAATTTTAATTTGTCTTTGCCTTATCATGTCAATTTATAATGAAAATTTTTTTTTATAGAATTTATCTCAAAATGGCAAAACTGAACATGTGGAAAATAAACCTGAAAATAAGAAACAAGTACTTTACTTTTTTAGAGTTTTTTTTTATTCTTGGACATCTATTCCTATAGGTCAAAAATGATGACTATAAACATCATAAGGTATGCATTGAAATAGTTAGACGGTGGCGAAGGCGTCGGGGTTATACATTTAAAAAAATTCCGAAACTGTCGTCTGCCGACACGAGACCCCTTTTTAAATTTTTAAAATACCCCCAAATTCAAAAGGTAAGAGTTTTTAAGTTTATGTTTGAGTTTTTAGATATAGAATCTGAAAATTTCAACTCTTCGCTTCTAGAAATGAAATGTTATATAGATCCTTTGCCCCAGAAAACTTTAAATTTGAGTGAAAGTTTTGAATCTACTAAAAACGTTCAAAATAAGATTTTAAGTGGTTAAATGAGCTAGATTTTTTCTTGGCGAAAGGATCCGAAATTTTGAGACTAGGGGGGTTGACCCTACCTACCCCGATCGTGCTATGCTCACTTTATGTACTACACAGTACACGTTTATAAAAAATGGACCCCATGGTCGACAACCTCTAAGAGGTTATATTGTGTAGTGGGGGTGAGCTTCTATGCACAATATTTGTATATGTATGCACAATATTTAACGTCAAGGGCTTGCAAATGGCTCTTTTTGGAAACCCGGCTTCACCTGACTAGCTTCCTTCTGAGAAATTAATTTTGGTACGGGACTCCGAGGTCAACCTCTTAAAGTCTAGTGGGTTTCTTCCTGAAACAAGACACTTAAAATTCGCCTTAGATATTTTTGAGCTACCTACTTCACTTGAGATTAAAATCTTACTTACTATTGGGTTACTGTTTCCTAGACTAACCCAAATTATGTTGGTACAATTTATTTTGATAAATTTCTATTGTTTTAGGATTCGGACGATGAAGATGAGGAGGATAAAAGTAAGATGAAACCGAACACGGGAAATGGTGCGGACATGCCAAATTATAAGTGGACCCAAACCTTGCAAGAAATTGAGGTTCTTTCTGTTCTGTTTACTCATTGATTTTATTAATAGGCTTTGTAAAATACAAAAAAGGATCTGTATCTGTCCAGAATTTTAACCACTTGACGCTTCAGTAATCTTTTATAGGTTACACAAGACTGACCCTTTTTCTTTAACAATGAAGCACTTTTGTTTAAAATGTTGATTCTGTTTGTTACAACTAAAATTGACTTTTTTTAATTTAAATTTATTTATTTATATTTTTTATTTATAAATTTATTTGTTCAGTTAGTTAAAAACTGTAATAGCAAGAATACTGAAAATTTAATTAATAAGAATAAATTAAGATTTAACGATATGCATGATGTTATTTATGTACTTTTGCGTATTTTACAAAATTATTAACATGTATGTATATAATGCAGATTTTCAAACTATGCAGACGGCTGTATATACATAGGTTACCGAAGGGGGGGTGGTAGGGGGGGTCACCCCTCCCTACGGCCTCTGAGACCTATCCCCCCTAAGGTCCATTTTTGACCCCTCCCGACCCCTTGAACCCCTGACCCCCCTCCTAAGGCCCATTTTCGATCCCTTTCCCCCCATCAACCATATCCAGACTGGGCAACCCCCCCCCCCCTACCAACGGGATTTGGAACTGGCTAAACCCCCCTACCACTTCATCTCCACCCTGGCTACACCCCCCTAATAATAATTAGGGTACCTAATTAGGCAAATAATACAACAAAAAAGGTACCTGCATAATTATGATGATGTTTTTTACGCTTTTTTTGAAAATTTGGTAGCACCCCCCCTAACCCCCCCCCTAAAGATCATGAACTCCCTAACCCCAAGCACCCCGGGGTGTTTTTTTTTCAGAAAAAACACCCCGGGGTGTGACCCCCCTCCCCTAGAGGTCAAAAACCAAAACACCCCGGGGTGTGGACCCCCCCCTAAGCCGTCGAAGGTCGGTGACCTATGTGTATATAGTTATATTAAGATACTGCACTACACGCATTCATGAACGTCGCCAGGGGGGGAGGTCTAGATCCCCCTCCTTTTGGTTCGGCAAAGGGAAAACTTTACGGTTAGACCCCTCTTTTGGGTTGCCAGGGGCAAGAAATATGGGGTCTAGAACGGCCATTTTTTAAAAATTTTCTGCGCTTCACTCCGCTTAGCGTTCGATTAATTGTTCTCCACTTCCTAATGTGTATTATATACTTTGTTTTGTAATCTTGGTATGAGCACCCTGGACCAACCCTATTCTTAATGTTTTAATTGGTCTTCACTATCAAATTCGTGTTACTTTGTTTTGTAATCTTGATAAGACCACGCTGGACCCCCTTTAGATTGCTATAAATTAAGAAAGCTTAAAAATTTAAAGGTTAGGATAAGTAATTTTAAAAACATTTTCTCGTACTTTTCATTGCTCAATTGTAATTCGATGTACTCATTTTTCAGTTGTTAATGTTTTGGAAATCAAAAATTTTAAGGTATCAAATTGTTTGTAAAAAATTTTTTCTTTGTTTTATGTAGTTATTTTTATTTAATAATAGGGAAATAATGAAGTACGTGGCACACAAATTACTAAACACTCCGCGCGAGGCGCGAAAAAATTCTTTAGCCCTTTTATACCGTTTAGGATTTGGACCCCCTGCACCCCCCACCTTTCCGAAATTTTTTTATGTTTGACCCCCCCCCTTTCTGAAATCCTGGCTACGCGCATGCATGCATTAATATATTTTTAAATAAATGCAGACGGTTGCATATTAAATAGGTACAGAAAAAAACACGCGATTTTTGTAATTATAAAAATTATTGTAAAAAGATTTCGCAATAAGTTTTTTACCCTAAATAGCAGTCAGAACTTCAGTAAAATTGAGATAAAGTAAAACACAAAAAAAAATCGTTATATTCGTATTTTTATTTTCATAAGATTCATAGTTCGTGCGTTTTTATTTTGTATTTTCTAATAGCAGTAATTATCAGGGGTAAAAAATAAAATGAAATTAAAAACATCAGTGTTTTTCATTGAAAGACAATGGACGATGCATATACTACTCAAACTGATTCTTTGTGATATTTTAGTTGCGAGTTCCTTTAAAGGTCAATTTTAAGCTCAAATCAAAGGATGTAGTTGTGAACGTGTCTAAACATGTAAGTGTTTTAACGTATTATTTTGTCTATTTTTTGTAAATTTTATGACAAAAAACTATTTTGTTTCACTTTTTATGTACATGCTTTAGCAATTAATTATTGTTTTGTAAGTTTTACCCAATCTAACAAATTTCAGGTTTCGGTTTCCCGTCGCATAATGAAATTTTGTCGCAAATAATGACGTTTTCTCATTTTCTTTTTTTTTAATAATAAAAAATAGCAATAAATTGGTTTCAAGAATTTCTAAAATTATACTTATTAATTTTAAGCATTCCAAAATTTTTTTTTGGCTTACCCATGCCCAATATACAAAACTAGACTTCACGAAATAGCTTAAACATTGCAAAAATTACAATTTTTTTTAAATTTTTTCATGATGGTTAAAAAAACTAGTAAAAATCTTTTATGTTATGACCAATTTTTTATGTAAACCGGATCAACACTTTTGTTAATATGCTAAATAGGTTTATTTTTGATTTTTTTAAAGAGCAAAATGATTTTTATAATAATTTAGAGTTTATCTTAGATTTTTAAAAAATCACGTATTCTCACGTAAGTTTAGTTAGACCATTAAATGGGCTCTTGGTTGATTAAAGGAAGGGTCGTGGTATTTGGACGATTAATTTTTAATTTTAAAACTTAAATAATTGGACAACTATCCGACTTTGATATTTACTCATGGAGGAGTAACCCCTTAGGTTTTTGTCGTTTTTAATTTGAGGTGGAACAATACAGTTGCAAAAATTTCGCCGATTTTCCCCCAAAATTCTGGGGTTTTCGGGGGTTTTGATTACGAATTTGACCTTTTTTTTATTCGACCCCCCGGGGGCGCTAGGGAGGGTTGCGACTCCCCATCCCCTTGGGGGCATTCTGACTACAGGCATCGGTGAGAACGGTCCGGGAAGCTGGGGGGGGGATGGGGATGTGGTTACCCGGGGTAAATCTAATTTTGAATTCTAGGAGGGGGTCCCAGGGGGGTCCGAACCCCCCCTAGCTTTTTAGGGGAGTCGACCCGGGGTGCAAAATTTTGAAATCTAGAGGGGGGTCAGGTGGGGTACGGTGTCCAAAGCAAAACGGTTTTAAACCATAATACTTTAATAATTGTTCTTTTTATAGGATAATTCTACATTTTATTGAATAAAAAGCGATATTCTGGTGTAAAAAGGGTGTAAAAACATGAATATGTGATGTGTAATGTGTTAAAAAAATCACATTTTTGGAAGAAAATTTAGTATAAAAAAAGTACCTAAAATTTTCCCGAAGAGGGAGGAGGTCAGATTTAAAATTTTAGAGGGGGTCAGGGGTCAAAAAATTCGGAAATTTGGGGGGAGGAGGCCCCCTGGATTTTCGTCTAGGGGGGTTCCAAAATTTCGAGGCTAGGGGGTGGACCCCACCCTGTCTCCCCCTCCCTTTCTCACCTATGACTACAGACCTGTGCACAGTCTGGAAATGCCCCCGCTTTATTGGAGGATTCCCCTCCCCCGTTTTATTGGCTCCCCCGCCAAAAAAAAACCCTGAAATTATGACGCTATTTTTGACCTTTTAAAATTATGACGCCATCATCGCGAATGTTTTGCAGTTTTTAGCCTACTTCAATGTATTTTAAACCATTTTAGACCTATTTTTACCTTATTTTCGCTTTTTTGTCCCTATTTTTCCCTTTTCCCTTCTTTTTTTCTCTTTTTTTCTCTTTTTTTCCTTTCTCGCCTGCTTGCTCCACGTCCTCCCCGTTTTGGAATTGCCCTCAATAAAACCCCGAAGGACAGTGCACAGGTCTGTGACTATATACCGGTTTTTATTAGACCAAAAACAGTGTATTATACAGCTTTATTTACGTTTATCCCTGCTTTTTTAACGGTTTAAAAAATTAAAGTGGGGCTCCGCCCCCCCCCCTCCAAAATCTCCGCCCCCCCCCCCCCGAATTTTTTTCGTACTACAATCCGCCCCCCCCCCCAAATGAAACCCTGGGTACGTCCCTGTTAGGGTGTATTTTAAAATCGCTTCAAATATGCCTTAAAAATGTTAAAAAAGGCTTTGGTAAGAAAGTAAATAGAGAGTAAAAAATGAGCCTTGTGAACAAACATTTTTATCACATTTTATGTGTGTTAAATTTACCAAAAAAAGACTAATTTTTAAAATTGTTTGGAGGTAGAGAGAGGGGTGAAGAGTCGGGTTTGGGGGAGAGGTAAAGAAAGGACACGCCGAAAATGGGCATCTTAGAGGGAGGGGGTAGGGTCACCTCTTGAGAAAAAGAGGTCATCTCTCAGGCGGAGGGGGTTAAACGCCCTTACCCCCTCCCCCTCAGATACCTTTGAGCTTTGACGCGTTCTTAACGGCTGCAAAAATTTTTAGTGTCGTATAACCCTAGTGGGTAGCGTATAGCAACCTACTCATCTATGACGTTCGTAGTAATTTTCTTGACAGCTCTTTAATACTTAGCTTAGTAAAATTTGATTGTGAATTTATTGGTTAATTTTTCAGCATTTAACAGTTGGTTTAAAAGGGCATCCCCCGGTGATTGATGGTGATTTACATAAGGAAGTAAAAATAGAAGAAACCTTGTGGACACTGGAAGACCAAACATGTGTTGCCATAACGATGGAAAAAGTATCAGCTTTTTAGTTAGAGTCTACTATGTTATTTTTTTATTTAGTAATTTTTCCAGAAGGCAGTTTCAATTTAACAATCTCCGTCTTAGCTAATGTAATTTATTTACAAATTAAGGTAGAACATCAAAATTAAATTAAATTTATTCAGGTAGGGGGTGGGGGGGTGGTTTTAATACTTTTTAGGCTAATAGGCTGTTTTAATATATAAAATTATATTAGACTAAAAACTTAAATTATTGAGTTTTAAAAAAATTTGCTGAAAAATTGGACTGACTAAATTTGAAATCTCGCGGGTACTAAAAAGCAGGGGGGTGGATCTAAAAAATTTTTCACTTACGGAGTGGACTAGCGGAGAAAAAAATCTATGAGAATTCAGAAATTCTTTCTAACTTAAACTTTGTATAGCTGTGTTTTAGCAGCTGAAAAAATGAGACTATGAAGACTTCTGCTCTTGTTGCTGAAGACAGGGGTTGGAGACGTTAGAAAAGAAAATAGTGCGCTCTTGATGAGAAAATCGTAATCTCGTCTATCGCGTGGCTAACGCTCGGATGAGAAAATAACGCCTGTCGTGAGAATTTGAGACTTTTTCAGGAATCTCTACGGAGAGAAAAGAAAAGTTTGTTGTGATGCCGCGCTTGAAAGGAAAATGAAGAATGACGATGAAGGTAGAAGCTTGGAGATGTTTTAAGAAGCTGAGATGGAGGTATTCGCTTGGGAAATCTACTGGATCGAGCGTTTGCTAAAGAGATATCGTTCTTTGAAAGAAACTTATTTCTTGAGAAAGCGGGCTATGAATATGAGTCTTTCAGATGTCTAATTCGTGAGCTACAATATAAAGAGCGTGAGAATTCAGTTCTCTATAAAAAAGCTGATCTTAATTCTGATTGTGATCGTTTCTTTTATTATGTGCAGCGCTCTGGTTATCGAGTTTCATGGTATTCAGCGAAGACTAAGGTGACGGAGACACTCTGAGATTGAAACGACTGTTCGGAAGTCTTCGCTGTGAGCGAGCTGAGATCGCTGATATTGATAGAGTGAAGATAGAAAGGCTTCGTTGAGAAGAAAATTCGGCAGTTTATCTGATAAATGAAATGGGTGCCGGGGTTAAAATGCAATTAATTAACGCGTAGTATTAAGAATAATTGCTTAAATGTTCTTTTAGCTTCTCTGAATATGATATATTTTAATTAGTGAAAATGGGCGGATATGTATTTCTGATACTATGCTATATAGAATTACAAAGTTTTTAGGATATAGAACAGGAAGGGTTGGTGGAGGGGTGTGTCTATTTGTAAAAGTGGATAAGATTAAAAAAATTGAACTCAAACGTTTAGATTCCTTGAATGCGTGGTGCTAGATATTATTAATTAGATAAAATTCGTATTATGTGTGATAAAACGGCTTCTAGCTGCTCTAAATTGATGAATCACTGTTATATAATGACTGCTTTTATACTTAAATGTTGATATGAAAATAATATGGGAGACTAAATGTACTAATATTGATTGGGAAGTCGTATGTTTACAGGAGCTGAATTATGATTATGAAATACTTTTCTTAATTCTTGCATAGATAATGGCTAAATCAGTATGTTGATAGCGATACAGCTGGGAATATTTTAGATAAGTTTTATGAATATGCAAAAAGAAATTTTTAGCGTTGAAGGTGCTGAAAATTTTCATTATGGAATTATAAGTAGATTTATATTAATTTTAAAAGGATCTCTGAAAAAATGCCTAATAAATACTTTAATTTTAAAAAGGGTGATTATGATGTAATTTTTTTCTTTTGAGAATTTGACTGGAAAAGTATTGTAAAAGCTCAAGATGTTATTGGCTTCTATGAGAAAATGAATGTTGTATTATTATATGCTATTAAAAGTTTGTTCTCGTTCTTCAAGAGCTAAAAAAGTTGATATTCTACAGCTATAAAATTTCTAAAAAAGCGAAAGAATTATATGTCTTTTAAACGCTATTAATTGGAAAAGAATTATATAAGAAAGCGAAAACTTAGAAACTCATGTAAATGCTTTGTGATAGTGCTGAGGAAATATTGTTAAAAAAATGAAATAAATATTCTTTACTATGTTAATTCTAAACTTAATGATAAAAGTGAAATCGCAGATTAAATCGTCTGCGGTTCTCTTGCTGTGATTCTAAAGAAAAAGCTGATATATATGCAAATTTTTTGGCTCAGTGTAACTGATGATGAGGCGTTTTACTGATTTCGCGGGTTGAAAATATAGGAATAAACTCGGTTCTTTAGTTAAAGTAGTATTTAATAAATTAAAAAGCTAGCTCTAAGTGTTAGACTGATTTTGTCTGCTTTTTTCTGGAAAAAAACGCGGAGTTTATTTAGACCTTGCTTGTGTTTTTGAATGGTCTATGTTTAGAGGGAAAAATGCAGATATTTGGAAGGACGCTTGTTTCTGTTTTAAAAGGGTGTAGAAATTTGCAAATACTATCGCTATAAGTTTACTGTGTTGCTTGCAGAGTTATGGAAAAAATAATATATGAATCTTTTAATTTACTTAGTAGAAAATACTCTTTAGCTATTTGGTTTTCTTGCTAAGATACAGCTAAACTTTATCTCTAATGATGGAATCAGCACTGGAGAAAAGCAAACTGACTGTATTTAATTGCTATGCAAGCTTTTGATTCGTTTCTCTAACTTTTATTAAAATTAAAAGCTTATGGCATAGGCTATGAATTATGAAATGGATTGGGAGTTTCTAACTGGAGACAAGCGGTGTTCTAAATGAACTGGCTCTATGTTGACTACATAGTGTAAAAAGTGGCGTGCAGGAGAGTTTTGGGCTTCTTTTCTTATTTTTATAAATACTAAGAATGTCTAAAAAGAATGTTGCTAATTGTTTGCAATGAACTAATTTTGTTTTTGATCTCGCTATTATTTCATCGCTTGATTTATTTTGCGCTTGGTCATATGGAGTTCATATAGCATTGAAATGTTAGTATTCTTTGGTCGTCTACAAACTTTCTTCTTTGGTACGTAGTAAAGTAATATAGGCTGGATTAGTGCATCTATTTTCTCGCCTGTAGCGATTGCAAACTGCTCAGAGTAGCTCTATTTTTCGCTCTTCAGATCTTGTATATCTTCTTAGATACGTGTCGTGAGTTTTGGAGTATCCGGTGTTTACTTACTTCGAGATGTGGCTGTCTTGAGAGATTCGGTGTTTTACGGCGCTTTTTAACGCTGTGGGCTTACTTACTCATTTATTAGACGCTAAGCAGCTAAAATTGACAGTCTTGAAAAACGTCGAGAAAATGACTCGTGTCATGCTCAAAATAGACGCAACGAAAAGAAATTTTTTGTTCGTGACAATAGCATCGACTCGAAACGGTTAAATGAAAAAAAAGAAAATCAGAATTAGCAAGAAACACTTTTTTTGAACGTGGAAAACCTTGGAACGACTTGGACATTCAATTGAAACTCCAAAAACCAACGCTTTCGTGTAAGGTAAATCACAAATATGTTTTTATCTCAATATATTCCTAAAAAAATTATTTTTACAACTGTTTCAACCGTTATTAACCCCGTGCATCTTAGGTATATTATTAACCAGTAGTGTGTATATATATGTAAACTCATTTTCACAATATACTTATGTAACTTTACCTAACGTTTTTTTTCTCTTTTTTGTGTATTTTTTACATTCACAGTAGAGTGACTACTTGTGAAAAAGTTTAATGTTTAACCACAGTTACGACGATTTTTACTAAAAGTTAGATATCAACTTAGATATAAATTTTTGTCTGACAAAAGTATAGTGCGATCGAAAGCTCAGATTATGATGTATCCAACGGTATAGTTTCATCGTTTACCGAATGTTCTATTTCGAGATATAATTTGATAAATTTAAAGCTCAAAAAACAGTTTTTGGCCATTTAAAAAATTTGATTAGCTCAGTTTTTTTTGCAATTTTATAAAAAGTTAACGAAAAATAGGGGGCAACTTTTAGATGTGGTTTGGAGGAAAACGTAATTCAAAATTTTAAGAAAATTAAAAAAATCGATGTTTTTAAAAGAAAAATCAAATAAAAAAAACTGAATTAGTTTTTTAATCAAATACAATTCAAAGTATTGGTTAGACTTCTGTCTAACTATTTCCAAACTTTCATTAAAATCTTAGCGAATCAATTTTTTTAATTTTCATGTAAATTTTTTTGATTTGACGCCGAGAAACTACACTTCGACACGTTTGTTTAAAAGTATTTTTTACGAAAGAGATATCAGATAGGCCAGTAGCCGAGTGGTTAACGTGTCGGACTCGGATCCTCGGACTCGTAGGTTTGAGTCTCTCGCAGGCAAATTCGAAAAAAAAATTTTTTTACTTTTTAATTGAAAAGTGTTTTTTATTCAAGATACGCTAAATGAAAAATGAAAAAAATTGAATATTTTTGGTAATAAATTTTATTATAATATGTATTTTTGACATGTATTTTTTTGGTGTCATTAATAATTGTGGACGATAACAATTTAAAAAAAAATTGAATGAGCAGGTTAAATTACGTTAGTAAAAATTAATTAGAAAAGATCTGCCGTCAAAATCTAACTGTGGTGTTCTACCTTTATAAAGATTAAATGTCATAATATTTCAAAATTTTTAACTAAATCTTTAAAAAAACTTGCAAAAATTATTTTAAAAATGCGGCTATACAAGAGCCAAATTTTGAAACGTATTTCAAATATTAAAAAATAGCTTGATTACCTTACCCAAGGTCTCAAGGAGAGAATTTAGGAGCCGCGAGTCGTCCCTGGATTTTATCCTTCATCCGCATTGCATCGTTGTTTTGTAGAAAATGCAGATCCCTCCTTCCTATTTTTCACTATGAAATTGAAATAATATTTTATTAGATAAACAAAATGGAATGGTGGAGTCGACTTATCACCACTGACCCGGAAATTAATACCAGAAAAGTTCAGCCTGAAAACTCTAAGCTGGGTGATTTAGATGGAGAAACCAGATCTATGGTGGAAAAAATGATGTATGACCAACGTCAAAAAGAAATGGGACTTCCGACATCCGAAGACCAAAAGAAACAGGATATTCTTAAAAAGTGATGTTTTATGCGAGAATATTCGGTGTAATAGAAAGTGTAACAGACATTTTTCTTATGAATTGTCACTTTTGGGCAGAACACTTGAAGGTTAAACGCAGAGACCCAGAAAAAATCCTGAAAAAATAGACCAAAATAACAAAACAAAAAAGGTCTACCCATACAAGGGCGTAGCCGGGGGGTTATGGGGGTTGTAACCATAGGTGGGCAGTGGGGGGGGGGGTTGGGCTGGGGGGTTATCCCCCCCAAATCCCGACTATAGCCGACCCCCTCCCCTCTAAAATTTGGGAGTACCCCGGACACTCCTCTAAAATTTGGGGGGTCCCAGTACTAAAAACGCTAAAAATGGGGTATTTGGCATATACCCAAAAATAAATTTTCGGGACACCCCCCAATTTTGGGATCGGGTATACCCCCCTCCAAAATACGAGAGGCTGCCCACCTATGGTTGTAACCCCCCCTTGGGCTGGCGAAGGTAAAAATTTGGGGGTCCTAAGAGAACTGTTTCAAAAATTTTCTCGCGCTTCGCTCCGCTCAGCGCTTGACATTTGTATACCTATTTACAACTCTTAAGTGATGTTTCTAATGAATTTCAAAGATAATTTTTTAAATTTTTTCGTGCTGTCGCACGATTTTTAATGTTATACCTATTTAAACGTATAATTTTTCAAGTTTAACTTGAAAAAACAATGCAAATAAAAGCAAAAAGAATTACTTAGCGCGAGGCGCAAAAATTTTTTACCCTTTTTAATGTCTTTTTTACGGTATTTTGAAAATTTAGAGTACAGCCCCCTACAACCCCCCTTTTGAAAAATTTGTATGGAGTACAACCCCCCTATCCGAAATCCTGGCCACGCCCTACCCATGGGTGAAAGGAAGACCAAAAATTTTAGAGGGCCCAAGGGGAGGGGTCCGGATTCTTGTCCCTCCGGGGTTTTATGGAGAGGGGGTTCGGACTCCCCCTGGCATTTTGGAATGAGAGCGAGTCGACCCCAAGTGCGATATTTAAAATTAAGGTGGGTCCGATTTTTTAGTATTTTAGTCAGTAATTTAAGTGTTTTTGGGTCCAATAATGAATTTTATATACTAAAATAGCCTATTTAGGCCTAAAGTGTTTTAAAACACTGTTTTTTACTAAAAAAGTGTTTTTTGACAGTAATTATAGAATTATACTAGTAAATTGGTTGGGGGGGGGCAGGCCGGACCGCTTCGAGCTTTGGAAGGGGGGAGAGTTGAGGAGGAGGGTTAAATTTTATCGAGAGGGTGGGCTCCGAAAAAAAATTGACAACAAATTCATCAAAATGGGCGAAAATTTTTCATAAACTAAAATTATTTTAATCGGATTATTTGTGATTTTTAATACAAATTAGGTTTTATCTATTTTAAGTTTTTATTTATGGACCTACTTAGCATAACAAAAATTGGGTCGGCGGTCCCACCACGAAACAAAGTTCTTCTCAAATTAAATGCATTTTTTCATATTATTTTTTAAACTGAAAATACTATATAGAAATAAAACATCTAATTGAAAAATTTTAGTGGTCTTTTTGTATTTACTTAAGCATCACAAAATGCTTTTTTTCCAAACCAAAAAATTTACACATGAGAAACTTTAGTTACGCTTAATATAGCTCCAAATAATGGTCAAAAGTTAACAAAAATATTCGAAATTGTTTTCATATAGTTGTTTAATCTTCAATTTCCGAAAAAACTTTGTAAAAATCATTGGTTTCATAACGAATTCTGATTTCGCGGCGGGACAGCAGACCCAAATTCTTGTAATTCTAGGTAGGTCCATTTCTAATAATTACTAAACCTACATTTTTATGTCGCCCTATTGAAATCAAATTATTGCTTTAGATTTATGCAACAACACCCAGAAATGGATTTTTCGAAAGCCAAGTTTAATTGAATTGTGATTATTTTCTTGATAATTGTTATTGATTATGTTTACATTGTGATTCTTAAATATTGATTATTGTTATTGTTTAATAAAAAGTTATTACAATAGTCGCCGGATGCCAATTTTTTGAAAATTTTTAAGACCCCCAACTAAAGTGCAAAAATGTAATTTTCGTAAGGTTGGGGTAGATTTACGTTTTTTTAAAAAAATGTCGCCACCGTTATTGCAGTGACTTCCTAGCTGAAGCCTCACCTTCCATCATGGATGTTTTTGGTCGGGTCCGCTAGGTGGTCTACCCCCAGGTGGAAGGCCAAAATTTTCTAGGGGGGTGCACCCCCGGGTGAGAGCCGAAATTTTTAGGGGGTCTGGACCCCCCTGGCTTTTTAGGGCGGGTCGATCCCGGGTGCGATATTTAAAAAAATAGGGTACTTCTAAGTTGGTCGGGGAGGAAGGGGGTCAGTCTTGCTAGTGGGGGTCTGGCCGGACTGCTCTCGAGCTTTGGGGGAGGGAGCGGGAGCCCTGGATTTTTTCTACGGGGATCCAAAATTTCGGCTCTAGGAGGGGGGGTGGAGGTGGACCCCTCTGTCCTCCCCCCCCCCAAAAAAAAACATCTATGCCTTCCATGAATGATGCAAAAAGACAAAATGCAAGAGCTCCTCAGTGTTATTTCTGTCCTTTAACCACTACTTCAATTATTTCTCCTCAGCTGCATTAAAATCGACTTTTTTGAAACAACTCATGGTGTAGGTTTTTAGTTTTAATGGCTTAATTTCTAGACTCGTATTGTGGTCGCTGAGGTCTGAATAAACGTTCGAAAATTTACTGTGTATCTATTTTTAGTAAGCAACAGGAAAATACGGCAACAAAAAATATTAATATTATAATAATTTGTACATAATAATAAGTGGTATTAATATAAACTCTTAAAAGTACACAAATCACGCTCGTTTTAAAAAATGATAAAGCCAATCGACTGTTTGGCTAACTTTGTCGAAATAACTATAGACACCTTGCACTGGAACTCGGTTTATACATGAAGTATGCAATATACATAAGCGTCACCATAATGGATAATTACCGTACTCCTACTTATCTTTTGTAGTATGCAGATTAACCGATCGAAATTTCGCGCGCTTTCTATCGGTTGATCTGCATACTACGAAAAGATAAGTAGGAGATACGGTAATTTCGCGCGCTTTCTATCGGTTGCTCTGCATACTACGAAAAGATAAGTAGGAGTACGGTAATTATCCATCATGGTGACACTTATGTATATTGCATACTTCATGTATAAACTGCGTTTCAGTGCAAGGTGCCTATTACATAATCATAAATAGGGAGAAACACGACGGTTCACAAAGGTCTCAAGAAGAATTGAAAATTGTATAAGACCGGACAAAATGAGGGGAAAAAGTATGCACAACCAGCGTGTTTTTTTTGTTGAAAATTTGTTTTATGTTTATGTTATTTTAGTGTATTATGATAGAATTTTTTTCTTCGTTAACTAACGTGATATACAAATTCTTTTAAAATCTTTTCGAGACCTTTGAGTACATTGAATTAATCGTCGTGATTCTTCACAAACCTACACTCATAAACATAGGTGGGCAGCCTTTTAAGATTTAGGGAAAAGGGATTGGCCGACCGTCGAAATTTGGGGGGTTGAGTGTCCCACACTTTTTAACATTTTTAGCGTTTTCACTACTGTGTGTACTTTTTTTAACCACTTTCCCTCATTTATTGGGGTGTCCGGGTGGAGGAGGGGGTTTGCAATTTCGAAATTTTTTGGATGAGGTATTACATCCCCTACCCCAACTAACAGAACCTCCTACACACACACTCCCAACTACATTTACCTGCACTCGTAAACTCTAAAAACACACAAGGTAACGCATAATAGTTACGAGGAAATTTAACTCTAGGCATCTTGCACTAAAATTTATAATAAGCAAAGTAGGGTAGTGCATTTAATTTGGGCACTTTTTTGTTTTTCCGATGTAACTTTTCACTGTATGGCCCGATTTTCATGTTTGATAGCTCATTTTAAAGCTTTCACGATACTGCGTTGCGTTACAAAAGTTTCACTGTACGAAAGTAGTTTTTTTACTTAATTAAATGTTTTTAAAAAAAAAATGGAAAATTGCCGAAATTAAATGTGTGGATTTAATTTCGGCACTTTACAAACAATCGATTATTTCTTAGTCAAAAAATCATCATTTTCAAAAATTTAAAAGCTTAAACTGGCAAAAAGTTACAGCTAAAATGCTAAATAGTATTAAAATGAGCGAAATTTGGGAAAAAATTGCATTTAATTTCGGCACTTTTTAAAAAAGACCTCCTTAATCGAGTGCAGTGCTATGACCCTCACACATTTCAAAGTTGTCTTTTAACTATTTACAACTACAATTTAACACCCGACCAATTAATTCAACCCGTTTATACCTACAGCAATATGTATGTGTGCCGAAATTACTACACTATTTTATTTTATAACGATAGCTCATCACAGACGCAACCTAGAACCACGGGGACTAAAAATTCGGAAAATAGACTAAATTTTACTAGGACAGTTTAATTTTTAAACCAATTTAATGTGTAATCATGAAATGCCTATGTTCTAAAAACGAGTAGCAATTTTATTTTTTATAAATCACACAATTTCACATGAAAATATCATAACATAACAAATAAAAAGCTCACGACAGTCATCTACATATAATTAGCTCTCATTTGAGCTATCAAACGTCGTATTCCGTCCAAGATTACCAAAGATATAGTCCGAAATCAAAAATGCCCAATTTGGAAAAGTGCCGAAATTATGCACTACCCTATACAGCAAACTAACATTGCTGTTTGTGCGGAATATATAAAAAGACACTTTAAAAACTAAAATCGTTTTCAGGTGAAACCACTTTTGAAAAAAAGCATATTTTTTTTGTAGGAGATATATAACTCGCACCAACTCTATTCTGGTCACCTATGATGGTAGATTGCTATTTTTTAGTTTTTTTTGTATCTGGCACAAAGACTACTAACTCTGTTTTTTTAACGATGCTGTAAAAATTTTGACAAAAATTTTTGTTTGCGCTCTTATAACTTTTGAACGCGCCGCGATCATTATGCAAATATCTCGCGTTAAGGTCCTTGTATTTTTGGATACCTCCTGAATAAAAATTTTTTTCAAAAATTTTGAAGGGTTAGCCCCAAAACCCCCGAAATTTAAGGTCAATTTTTTTCGGCCAAATTTTTAACTTTTTACCATATGGGTTCTTCCGTGTGAAATTTTTTGTGCACATTGCCATACTTTCTTGAGCTCAAAAATATATAATTTGTTAGGAGTAATCTACCTGGGTCGGGTACCCCGAGAGGTTAAAGGGGGTCAATTTTACGATTTTTGCAAAAAATCTTTGTATACACATTATGCGTAATTTGGCATCATGCTCAAAAACTGTTTGAGCCACAGGTTTGAGACCGGGGGAATTTATGCGGATATTTAAGCTCTACGTTTTGGTGATAAGCCCAAAAATTTTTTGATGCCCTAAGACACTGCAATGGCTGACCCCTAAAAATAAAACTTTTGACACATCTCCTCTACATAAGCGAGTAATATATCATTTTAAAGCTCTCGGCGTGTTGATTTTAAAAATATACAAAAATTGATCTAAATAGTTAAGTAACCAAAATACAGACCCCTTTGTACCCCAAAAATTAGTAAGGTGTAATTTTTTTGTTTTTATTATTTATAAGCAGTGTTTATATTCGTTTGAAAGCTCTATGCGTGCTGATTTCAAAAATATAAATTTTAGACTAAAATTTTTTATGGTTACGCGGTTATTTACCCCCAAATACCCCTAAATTTGAAAAATGGTAATTTTGCCATTTTTTTTTTATTTTAAGTGACTTGTTTATACTCATATCATATGAAAGCTCTCGACGCACTGATTTTAAAAATATATAGTTTTTTTTTTAATTTTCTCAAGTTGTTACCCAATTTCGTACATATCAATGTACCCCCTAAAATTCTTAAGAGGTGATTTTATTATAATACCGTCATGTTTGTACTTATATCAAATACCTCGACACGCTGATGTCAAAAAATTATTTTTAACTCGATTCACTTATGGTTACTATTTTTACCACCCACAAGTTACCCCCAAAATTTTTTAGGGGGTCATTTTTATATATTTATTATAATACCGTCTTGTTTGTACTTATATTAAAGCTTTCGACACGCTGATCTCAAAAATATAAATTTCAAGTCGATTCACTCAATGGTTCCCATTTTTCATTCCACAATGTACCCCCACAAATTTTTAGGGGGTCATTTTTATATATTTATTGTAATACCGTCTTGTTTGTACTCTTATTAAAGCTTTCGACACGCTGATCCCAAAAATATAAATTTCTACTCAATTTACTTAATGGTTACAGTTTTATAACCATTGGGTACAGTTTTACAACCATCAGCACGCATAGAGCTTTTAAACGAATATAAACACGACTTATAAATAATAAAAACAAAAAAATCACCCCTTACTAATTTTGGGGGTACAAAGGGGTCTGCATTTTGGTTACCCGATCATTTAGAGCAATTTTTCAATATTTTTTAAATCAGCGCGCCGGGAGCTTTAAAATGATATTTTACTTACCTATGTAGAAGGATTGTATAAAAAGTTTAATTTTTAGGGGTTAGCCATTGCAATGCCTTAGGGCATAAAATTTTTTTTGGGACTATCACCAAAATGTAGAGCTTAAATTTTTTTGGGGCTATCACCAAAATGTAGAGCTTAAATTTTTTTGGGACTATCACCAAAATGTAGAGCTCAAATTTTTTGGGACTATCACCAAAATGTAGAGCTTAAATTTTTTTGGGACTATCACCAAAATATAGAGCTTACATTTCCGCATAAATCCCCCCGGTCTCAAACCTGTGGCTCAAAAAGTTTTTGAGCATGATGCCAAAATTTGCATAATGTGTCCCCCATACAAAGATTTTTAGCAAAAATCGTAAAACTGACCCTCTCTAACCGACCCGGGTAGGTTACCCCTAACAAATTATATATTTTTGAGATCAGGAAAGTATGGGCAATTTGCACAAAATTTTTCAGATGTAAGGACCCATATGGTAAAAAGTTAAATTTGGCCGAAAAAAATTGACCGTAAATTTCGGGGGTTTTGGAGCTAACCCCCCAAAATTTTTGAAAAAAAAATTTTTTAAGGAGGTAGCCAAAAGTACAAGGACCTTAACGCGAGATATTTGCATATTGATCGCGGCGCGTTCAAAAGTTATAAAAGCGCAAACAAAATTTTTAAATTTCTTGTCCACGAATAGTACGGATCTTTAGTTTTTTTTATAATCAAAGCAAATCAAAACAGTTTTCGCGTCAGAAGAATAAACCTAATAATAATTCATCTATATACTGGAATCTGTATTAAGAAACATTCGAAAAGTCAGCTTCAATAGGAATTTGTGGTGCGTGTTTTGTTTTTTCAACTTTTTCATCAACTTCCCTGATTTCTACCTAAAATAATATATTATTTTTAAAGAATAAAAAATATTATAACGGAAAGAACAACTAGCATATTTCTTGTGAAATGACAAAACGAAAATAAAGTCTTACTTGCTGCTAGCTGTGCTAATTATTTTTTTTTCAAAAACATTTCCTTTCCTAGTTTTTCCTTTTTGCCATACAATATGAAAATAATTAAAATCGTAATAAGCGTTCGACTTTAGAAGTCGTGGTGCAGTGTCAGAACGCTCGTCTAATGTACTGAAGCTTGCAAGACAGAGTTCCGGTGGAAACACTCCACGTCAAAATGGTGATACCAACCATTATTGATATTTTTTGTTGTTGTAGCGATTGTGATTATGCTATTAGTGCTGCTTGTTCGGCCTTGCATATCCGGCTTTAAACAAAACAAATTATAAAATTCAAATTTATAAATGAATTCAATGTTTAATAAAATTTTCGCAACAGAAGAAGCAAGAAGGGTCTCTTTAGATTTAGGATCATAAAAATTTTTGTTATATTTTAAGTTAAAATAATACAAAATGATCACTGATAATATTTTAAAATCAATTAATTTAAAAAAATAAATTAATGTTAAGATATATTTTAAAAAAAAATAAAAATTCGGAACACAAAATTGTTATTTCGATTATATTTACATATTATTAAAAATTATTAATTAGTTTATTTAATTGGTTTAGTCAACAGGTTTTTAAAACTAAAAAACAAGTTTTTTGGAATTCAACAATTTTCAGCATTACCAGATAGTAAAGCTTAAAAACAAAACAAGAAAACATAGTAAAGTTTTAAAACAAAACAAAAAAACTACTTTTAAAAGTCCGAAATGAACAGCAGCGATTATGGATAAAGCGACAGCAAAAATGCCAAACAGCACTTTATTTCTCACTGGAAACTCCTCAGCTAATTGTTTTTCTTCTGATTCTTTTGCTTCTTCGTGGAGCTTTTGCTCCTTCATTTCCAATTTTGCGTCATGTTTCAATTTCCACCAGTAGCCGCTATTTTCCATTTGATCTTCAATTTCTAAAAATAAACCCTTTTTTCTTTTGAAAACATGTATTGACAGAGTTGTTGCAATTCATTTTAAACCCCTGCGTTTTCATTTTTTTAACTGAATAAAAACAAGTGTTTCAAAAAATATAATTATTATACAAGTTTTACCGGAACTGTATTAATCAAGATAAACTATACCACATACTAGATGGTTTTTTTGTGAAAACTACAGTTGTAATGGCTGCACATTTTTTCTATGCAAGTTTTGTGGTCAACCACAACAGAAGAATTTAAAAAATGGGCATGCGACCGCGACGTCACCAGGGAGTTTAAAAACAAGAAATAAAAGTAAAATAAAGGTTTTAAACATAAAATTACAAAATGTAGATAGATAGATGGATAATATGCCTCTACCACACCGCCTATAACCTTTGGTGCTATTATCGGGTGCACAACCTCGACAGTGCCAAAGAGAGAACACCTTAGCCTAACATAACCACAACTACAACAAATTTAAATAAGAAAACAGAAAGAACAAAACCAGTTAACCAGCTAAACCTAGGATAACGAAGCAGAACAGAATTAGTTAGTTAGGGGCATTAATTTGTGAGCAAAATAAATATTAGGAAAAGTAAATAAAATCTTACCAAAACGTACCATGTATGTTTAAATTAAAATTTACAATATTTCCTGGTTATGCCATGTCAAACAGCTTGGTATATGGCATAATTCGTTGATCATAGAGAGGAAGACTTTGAGCAGTTTGAACCAAACAGAAAGGAAGCAGGGAGTAGAGTAGCACTTGGAAAAGCCAGTGGTAATATAAAATAAAAGAAAGAACACACAAAAATTAAATACTAGTAAATACAGATATAGCAATACAGAAAAGCTGATTATAGGAGAGAGAAGGCAGAGAGAGAACAGAAATAATTTTAGTAATTACAACTAAAGCCAGACATTATGTTTTTAGGTATTATAAAATTTTAATAGCTGTATGTAATTACATACAAGCTGTTAAATAGAAGCTATTAAGTAGATAGATATAATTTAAGCAAAAATTAAAGTTTTTAGGAATTGGAGTTACATGCATTGTCTTAAAATGATTAATATCTAATTCAAACCATAAGAATAATTTGAAGTCATATTAAGAGTTTAAAAAAATTAATTAAGATCATCAAAATACAAAAAATACCTTCTTCTGTAAGAGGTAAATAAACATTTATTATAGTTTCTATAAATCTGACTAGATTAGGACAGCTCTTCAAATGCAGTTGAATTCGATCTTCAGGAAGTGGAAGCTTTAGGAGTGGCGCTAAGTAGCTGAAAATAACTGCATCCACTGATGTTGGACTAAAAATTTCCTAGAATATTATTTACCTTAACAAAAATAGTTGTGCCATTGAGCCACCAGGACTGTGCTGACCTTCGGGCAGCACCTAACGGGCTTACGGGTTCCACTACCACCTAAACCTGGTTGCTGGATCTTTTCTTTTATAGAAATGTGTCCAGCGTGGCATGGCTAGAGTGTTTGTTGTTGTACGTCGGCCACACATGGCAGTTTTCCATCTAGCAAACCAGTGGACAAATACAGCTCTATTTTGTGTAGAGTTTGTAGCACTGGCCTTGCAGTAACACCTATACTGACCATGTACGACGTTAAATAGTAAGATCAATATTAGGCGCGACTTAAAAAATCCTTTAGACAAAGACCTCGGAATGGGTGAACACTGCATGTAGTGAACACTCTAGCAGTAAAGGTTGCCAACATCGTTATTAATGTTGGACGAAGAGTCTTAACCATAGGGGTGAAACATTTTCGCCCCTCCTGGCTTGTCTTAGCGCCTGCCCTTTGCATAATCTGCATAGGGAAGATAAGTTTCAGGTTATTCAACAACAACAACAACAACAACAAAAATAGTTATAGCTAATAACTATCGTAAAACGAGTAACAATTAGCATAAAACAGTCGTACGTAACTGTGACTGCTTTAGATGTAAAAAAAGGTTAACACCATCATAGACTCAGGTTTACTTCCCTCTATCTTAGCTCAATCTCCAAATTTTGAGCCCCCTCTCCAGAAAAAATCTGGAAGAAGCTTTAATAAATTTCCAAATTTTTTCACCTTGAGCCTCTCTATAGCTTAATAACAGTTATTTTTTACAGCTAACTAGCATTAAGTATTCAATAAAATGTAGTATTATCTATAATGCGAAAAATATTAATGATGGGTTTTAAGAGTGTTTTGCTAAGTAAATCGGAAATCTCCATTTAGATTTTAAATTTCTCTACCGCGGGTCGTAGTCGACCTCCCCCTAACAACTAGAAGATTCGGCCCTCCGTAGACCCTCCTAAAATATAAAACGCCATTTACCCTACCACCTTCCAGCTTTTGGCACTGCACACATATGGACATCATACGGCATTTTTTTATTTTGACCTTATCGTTTTTCAGGAATACTTAGTTTCAAGAAGCTCAAAATTTTGCTTATAGGTACTTTTTGTGCATTTTCCTAGTTTCTAAGATTTTAATAGCTTTTTGCGAATTAATGTTACAATTATTTCAGTCAATCTAATATAAAAACTTTAAGAAAAATCCTAGCTATTTTTTAACCGTAAAAACTATTGTAGTTAAAGTGGTTTCATTTTAAAAATGCAATGCAAAGCATTTTTTGTGATTGGTTTTTTAAGGAAATAATAAAAATATAAAAAAATGATTCAATTAAAAATATCAAAAAAAAGTTTACCGGTCTCCATAAAAATATTTCTTGTCGTTTAGCTTTGATGAAAGTAAATTGATACACTGCAGAGCTTGCCTTGTCGTCTGAAATAGTTTATTATTGTGAATAAAATCACTATAGCACAAAAATTAGGAAGGTTGTTTTGAATTTATATTAGTAGACATTAAATAAAATATTTTATCAAAATTTACCATAATACTATAGTCCATACAAAAATGATGCGGACTGGCGACAAAACTCGAACTTTTGAAATGTTATATATTTGTAACGGAGGTAAGAATATGTGCGGGACATATATGGGGCATAGCTTAGACTCTTGGCTATCTTTTGAAAAGGTTAGGAAAAAATGATTTTCGATGACGTAATCACTACAGCCGATGCGGTAAAAAAAACCTGGTCCCAAAAAAACAAAACTTTTTTATTAGTAGGGTACGAGATAAGAAACGCCGCTTGGTTTGCTGTTAAAACACTTTTACTGTTACTTTTCTGATTTTTTTCTGAAAGTTTGAGCGAAATCGGTTCTCTCAAATTTTTTTTTATAATGCGTTGAATGCGCGCGGTTTTCGCGATTTTTCGCGAATTTTCGCCACGCTAATACACTGTCCGAATTATTTGCTCGAAGTGTGAACGATATTGATCATATTGTTATATATTAAATGTCCGCCAATTTTTATTCCTTACTTTTGACCTAAAAATTTATTTTTTTTTGGGTTGACCCCCCGGGGGCTAGGCATAGGTGTTTTTTTTTTGGGGGGGGGACAGAGGGGTGCACCCCCCCCCTAGAGCCAAAATTTTGGACCCCCCCTAGAAAAAATTCAGGTGGGCCCCCCCTCCCCTCCAAAGCTCGAGAGTGGTCCGGCCTGCCTGACCCCCTCCCTAGCGAGGCTGAAACCCCTTTCCCCCCTCCCGACCAATTTGGAAGTATATTTTTTTATTTACTGTCAAAAACACGGGTTTTTAGTTAAAAACAGTGTTTAAATGCACGTTTTAGGCCTAAATAGGCTGTTTTAATACATAAAATTCAATATTAGACCTAAAAACACTTAAATTATTGAGTTAAAAAAATTTTGCTAAAAAATTGGACCCCCCCTAAATTTGAAATCTCACACCCGGGGTCGACCCCCCTAAAAAGCCAGGGGGGTCCGGACCCCCCCTAAAAAATTTTGGCCTTCCACTCGGGGGTGGACCCCCCCCTAGCGGACCCGACCAAAAACACCTATGGGCTAGGGGGGGGCAAACACGAATGCCGAAAATTTTTTTAAAATTTTTTTTCAAAACCATCAAAAATGTAAAATTTTTCACATATGACAAATTTTGATAATATCGTTTGTGTAAGAAAACCTAATATTAAGCTTACAATAAGCTGTCAAAAATAACGAATTTAAACTTTGGAAGCATTCCAAGCTCATATACTGACAGCAGCAAACAGTAAGTAAGTAACAGAAAAGTATGTTTTAACAGCATACCAAGCGGCGTTTTTTATCTCGTACTAATAAAAAAGTTTTGTTTTTTTTGGAACCAGGTTTTTTTTTACCGCATTGGCTGTAGTGATGACGTCATCGAAAGACATTTTTCTTAACCTTTTCAAAAGATAGCCAAGAGTCTAAGCTATTCTCCCATATATGTCCCGCACATATTCTAACCTCCGTTATGGATATATAACATTTCAAATTTCGAGTTTTGTCGCCAGTCCGCATCATTTCTGTATAGACTATAGTGATTTGAAATTAAACTAACAAACAAAAAAATTAAAAAGGCAAATTAATAAGGGTAAAAATAATCATTTCAAAAACTGACGATAGGTTTAAGATATTTGGTGTTCTTTTTTGTTTAAAATAATTTTTATTGCTAAATAATTTTCTTGTTTTAATTTTTGCTATAATAATGTTTTTTGTATTATTGAAAAAACATGACATTCTTTTTTCGCGCATTACTTTTTACGCCATCAAGATCAAACAAATGGAAATTGTTCTGTATTGGGTGAATCTGCTCAGAAAAAAACAATTAAAAAGATAGGTTTATGTTCAGACCTGTGCACTGCCGCCCGGGTTTTAAACGAGGGGGGAAATAAAACGGGGAGGGCAAGCAGGAGAGAAAGAAGAAAAGGGGGGGCAATAAAACGGGGAGGGCAAGCAGGAGAGAAAGAAGAAAAAAGAGAAAAAAAAAGGAGAAAAAAAGAGAAAAAAAGAAGGAAAAAGGGAAAAAAAGGGACAAAAAAAGCAAAAATAAGGTAAAAATAGGTCTAAAATGGCTTAAAATACATTGAAATAAGCTAAAAACTGCAAAAAATTCGCGATGATGGCGTCATGATAGGTCAAAAATGGCGTCATAATTTTAGGGTACTTTTTCATTTTTTGGCGGGGGGGGGGCAATAAAACGGCGGGAGGGCGAATCCTCTAATAGAGGGAGGGGGCATTTCCAGACCGTGCACAGGTCTGTATGTTACTGTGTATTGAATGTCTTGAGTGGTGACAAGACGGCCTGGGAAAAGCTCTTCCAGGTAACTATTGGCTGCACGTCGACGATTTCCAGCATAGTACAGATTGCACGGAAATGTAACATTTTTTCCGTACCAGCGACTGGTTATAGTATTAAAGTTCTCTTTGTTTACCCAAACAGTGTATAACTAAAAAATTATGATAAAAAAGATCACTATTATTCACAAATTTTATTAATATAACAGGAAGATTTAGAAAAACAACCACAAAGTATTTTATAAAAACTAGTTGTCTACAAGCTAAAGTTTAGGTTTTGTGCATTTTTTTTTGCAAACGTAAAATATAGTACAACAAGGTAAAAGTACCCAAACATAGGTGGCCAGGTCCTTAGTTTTTTGGATAGATCTCCCCACCAAGAATGAGATCCTCAGAAGCAATAAAAAATTCTGGGAGAGAAGTTATCAATCACTAAACCCTCCTTTTTCAGTAGTTGCACCTCCATATTTTAAAGGGAAGTTGTCGGGAGTCCGGGATATTTCTAAATTATAAGGAAGCTGGAGTTTGAAATTTTTTTTTACCAATCGCCATACTAATAACCTTAGCTTTTTAAGCTTTCAATGGGGGTATCGAAATTTTATTAATTTAATGAGGAACATTATTTATAACAATCATTACATGTTTAGAAAAATTTCTTTGAGAAAACCAAAATATTATTTCAATTGTTCAATGGAATGTCTAGAACACTGTACAAGTTATGAAAACGATATGAAGATTTCACAACTGCAGTAAACTGCTGCGTGACATCTAAGACTGCTGAGAAATGCAGAAAAATTAAAATTCTAAAGGTGGAACAATTTTGACTTCCCCTTGCTTTGGTTTGGGTCATGTAGTAACCAATAAAAAGAGCGAAAATTTGTCGTTATTGATATTTAACTAAAAATAAAAAATATCCCCAAAGGATGGACATTGAACAAAGAATAAAAATTTCGTTTTAAATGTGTTGTACGTCTTGATGAAAAGTCACGCCGACTTTTCATTTGATATTGTTTTAAATATTATTTGATGGATGGGTACAACAAAAAATGCGATTGTATGCGATTCGATTACAACACAGAAAACTCGCTAAATCTCCTTTAATTCCTTTAAAATTGAGAAAAATATTAAATATTTCATATTATCTTTATGGCATTAAACACATTGCCGGAGCAATTGATATTTGCTAGTTTTTAACACTTTTGTTGTATTAAATTATAACAAGCATGGCCGTGCCGCGGCGTATATAATAATTAACACAAATTGACTTACGTATGCCGGGTAAAGCTTTTCGTAAATCAAAGCTTGATAGCTATAAAGTTCACCTCTAAGCGATTCTGGCACATGACCATCAAGATTAACGGCCTAAAAATTATAAATTTACCACAACATTTATATTGGAATGGAAATGCCATTGCCATACCTTTAGAAACTATACTAAACTGTTAAGGTACATAATTGGCAGCGCAAAAGCTACTTTATTTATGTATATCTTAGTGATATAACATTACCAGTAATTAACAAAACCATAATAATATAGAAATTATAATGATTATTCTTCATTACTACGCATGAATAAAAATGAAGAATATTCCTTTGGTGCTCAAAAAAAAGCAAGAAACTATTTTAGGTTTTTACAGAATATGGTTTTTTTTTTTTTTTCTGTAATGTCCCTGCCTATCTGTCGTGTGTGAGTTTTATGATAACAGGCGAGGGAGCACTACAAGGCCCTTGCGCTGAAGTCGTAGTGTGGAATTCAAGTGGAAGATTTTATGTCGCACGATATATGTTCCCACAATAGGCCCTATGAGGCCACAGTCTTTGTTGCGAACCCTGGGCTGGTCAGGATAACTGCTTTGGATTTCAACTGGGCTGGAAGAACTAGCCTAGGGGTTAGGGACTAGTTCCGAGCGGAGTCTTGATTTTCTAACTGGCCAAATAACTTTCTTGAAATATAATTTTTCAGAATCAAGAAGATAGAAATAAGATTTTTATGACTCGCTTGCTCGGATCCCCGCTTAAATACTCCACTCGTCAGCCCACGTATTCCCGGGACTTGGCAATAGTTTTACATATTTGCCAAGTGTCCGGGAACACGGCTAGACGAGTGGGTTAACGAAAACCCCGAAACTATTTCTTCCAGACTTATAAAAAACCTAAGTTTTTATACATGGATTTAGAAATTAATTAAAACTAAATTATTTATTTTTGGTGGGTTACATTTTCCCCCTTTTAATAAAGACTGTGCCCTCACAGCGTTACCGAACCAAGCCTAAATGATTGGAACGGACAACGCTCTTAATCTTAACATATTATACATAACACAATTAAATATTAAAAAAAATTTTGTATATAAAATGATTTTAAAATTTTTTTTTTTTTTTTTTTTTTTTAATTTTTTTTTTAAACTATAGTTTGCTTACTAAAAATATTTTTTGAGGTTAAAAAAATGTACAACATTAAAATATTTTTACGATTACAAAACCACATCCTAACTGGGCCTCCTTTTATCTACAAAATAATATAAAAAAAAATGTCGCAATTTTTGTTCTCTGTAAGCATGGTCGTCGTATCGTAGTTATTACAAAAAGTCAAATAAAAATATGTTTTCGGAATCATTAAAAAAAATTCGTTGTCGCCATAACAAAGTCCTTGTCGTTCTAATAGCTCATAAATAAGTTTGTCGCTAATTAAGGAATTTCGCCACGCGGTATTTTTTTCGGGTGGCATTACAACTTCCACCAAAGTTAGGCGTCACTGTAACTTTGAAAGTTCCACGCTCCAGAACTGCCTGCAGTGTGCGATAATCCCATTTTGCCGCGCTGGGAAAGTTGGAGTTTATGACGTCACGGTGAATCACTACGGTTTCGTCGGTGTCCACCACTTTCCCAAAAAAAGTGTCGTAATTTGGACGCAAATGGGTCAGCTGAATCGTCACAGTTTTAAAGCAGTTGGAAACGGCTGCTCCCCGTAAGCGAGTAGTTTTGGAACACCCACTGTCTAGTCGCACCAAGACCAGCAAATTTGAAAGCTTGTCGTCGGCTGGTAGCATCGGGGCTTGTAAGGCGAAATCCCATTCCAGCCAGGATGACGGAACTAGCATATTTCCTTTAAATCCGACCGAGGGGGTGACATTGTCTGGTTTAACGATAACAGTTCCCCAGGTTATTAAAACCCCTTCGTTGACTGGCTGGATAACGTCAGTAATGTGGTCTTGTTTGTTGGGATTTCTTGCAGCCACTAACAGATCCTCGGTTTGTTTAAAGATGTTGTTCCAACTTTTGATCAGTGGTACATGTCCGTCATTTACGACAGCTACTTGATGTGTCCACATAAAACGTAGCGGAATCCCTTCGATTTTTGTCGCGGAATCAATGTAATAATGTCGATTGCCTTCGCCCAGGCAGTCGATGGATTCATTTCGATTGATATCTGTCGAAACAGTAACAATAAATTCGGTCGCTTCTCCTGCCGGGGGCTTTGCTGAGGCTGCCACTGCTGGTTTTTCCTCTGTCGCTAACTTTTTCATGTCACTGGATAAGGCATCCATATTGTCGCACTGTGGAATCGGCGAAGTTGCCCGGTCGCTGGTTGTTGTTTTTTGGCCATTGTCGAGTGAGGGAATGGGTGATGTCCCTCTATCCACCGTTTCGGACAGGTACGCTGTTACTGGGAGGACCTTTAGCGCCGGCCAATCTTCAGACCTCATATTGTGAATGTAGCTTTTTGGTGCGTGCAGAGTAAATCCCACTTCTTCGTAGACTGTAACGTAGATAGGTGTTTCTTTTGACGCCCGAATAATTATCACTTTTTTTTCCTCTTTGAGTGCTGCCATTGCCATCTTATTAGACGTTGTATTGCACAGAAATATACTATAGAGAACCAAAAAATATTAGTAAATATAATAAATATGCATTATAAACTTTAATCATGAACTTTGTTAATAAATAATTTAATTTTAATGGTTAGGTATAAAAATATGTAAAAAAATAAGTTTTTTTTTTGAACTTTTATTTTGTATACTTAATATTATTATTATTTTTTTTTAAATCTTTTATTAACCAAAGTTCGCGATTTAATTTAAACAAAAATCTATTTATAATAAAATTAATAATAAGCAGAATTTAAAAATAAATTATTCGATGAGTAGTTTGCTCGCTTAGGATTGTTTATCCCGCGCGGCGCCTTAAGAAAAGATTGAATGAAGGAATTTATTATGAGCGCACTAAAAAAATGGCCAGCAGATTGCAATTATGTTTTGGCTTCACCATAATCTCGCTCATCTCAAGATTATCGTGGAATTAAGACTTTTGATCTGCCGCCCGATATAGTGGCGATGCTTTAAACTAAATGTGGTGTTTATGCGGAGAGTGTTGTGTGGTGTGGGCTTGATTTGAGTTGTATAAAAATACGAAGAGTTGTTTCCCACTCTTGCGTTTTTAAGGATACTGTAGCTGTTAGTGGTGCGTGACTATAAATCTTTAGCCGAAAAATGAAATTTTTTTTTTTTAAAGAGAATTTTTTTTTGTTTAAAAACTATTTTGTTTGTTTTGGCCCTTTTAGTCCAAGGGTGGTTTGTTTTTTTTAAAGCCTAAAAAAGAAATTTTATAATTATATAAATTTTGGATAAATTATAATTTATATTTTTGTTGTACTTTAGGAAGACCGCGGAGTATTAACGTGTTTCCAGTAATTTTAAGTTTAACAAAATTGATTTTAATTTCTGGAACATCGTAAACCACGCGCTCTTCCTTTAATTGCAAACTAATTTACATTTATATGTATTTTTAGGTAAGTTTTAAAGAAGATTGAATTATTTGTTATTAGCCTACTAAGCAGGAAAAGACGATGGATTTATACCAGACCTGCTTAGTAGGGGCAAGTTATTATTTTTGAAACCGATAGGGTAAGTAAAGCATAAATTATTTGCTATTTATAAAAAAATATATACCGTACGCAAGGTTAGCAAGTGCTTATTTTACATTATTATATTATTGATTTAATTGATTATAGTGATTGCGAAAAAAGAAATATGAAAAGAGGGCTTATAAAGTTTGCGCTTGTCGGCGTGTGAAGTAGAATGGCTGTCTTTTTGAATGATTTTCTTTGTTGATTGATAATTGTCCGGTTTGGTGTTGTCGTTTTGTACCATCAATTTCCTTTTGTGCTTGAGAAAGTTCCGTTTGTGCACTGTTAGTTTCTGATTGTGCCAGTGTAGTATCGTGTCTTCTTAAGTATTTCTGTAGTATGTCTTCAAAATCTTGGTTGGGTACAGTCGTTAATGATGGGAGTGTGGCAACGTCGTCTGGTGCATTTGACGTTGGAGTGTCGCATATCGGTATATTTTTATTAATGTTTTCCTCGTGATCAATTGCCAGTTTAGGCGATGGAGCTAGTCCTTCGATTACTTCCGCCCTAGAATCCGGTAATGGTTCAGTTAATATGGCGTCTAAATAGCACGGCTTTAATCGGTTGAAATGTATCCATTTAGGAGATTTTTCTCGGCGATTAATTGGTTTAATTAATGCTGTTGGAGGTTCTACTGCTTCAATCCTGTAGGGTCCAAAATAGGTATGGGCGAATTTTTTGTTGTCATTTTTTCCAATCTTCGGATTGTGAACGTAAACTAATTCCCCTGGACAGTAATCGTTTAAAGTTGCTTTGCGGTCGTAGTATTCTTTTTGTGATTGTTGTGCCATGGTGAGTTTGTGTCTGGCTGTTTCGAACGCTACAGTGCAAAGTTTTCTAACTTTGTTTTTATAATCGTGAATGTCTTGAAATTCGTCTTTTGGTAAATTTAGAGTTGCTTGTAATGGTAATGTTGTGTCGCAAAGATACATTAAATAATATGGGGTATCTCCTATTGATTTTTGCACTGAAGTATTAATTGCTAATAAGCAGTAAGGTAAGGCCTCTTCCCAATCATGTCCTTTAGAGGTAACAAAATGAGCCATAGTATTTAAAACTTGTTTGTTTGAATTTTCGCTAAGACCATTCCCCTCGGGATGTAGAGGTGAACTTTTGATTTTGTTAATTCCCAAGGATTCGCAAAGATTTTTTAGTTGGCTATTTTCAAAACAGGTACCCCCATCGGTAAGTAAGGTTTGTATTATTCCGTAACGTGCTATTATGTTCTTAGAAAATATGTCGCATATTGTTTCTGCTCTTAAATCTGGAATAGGAAAAGCTTCAACCCAGCGGGTTAAACATTCTGTAAATATTAACATGTGTTTGTTTCCATTTTTGGTTGTTTTTATTGGTCCCACTGTGTCAGCTGTAATTCGCGCAAATTTTGCAACTACTGGGAGTGGTTTGAGTGGAGCTCTGGCTTTGGGGATTAAACCTTTTTTTGTTGCGCATGAGTCGCATGTTCGTATGTGATGGATTACGTCTTCTCTTAAATGAGGCCACCAGAAGTTTTCCCGTATTCGCTTTTCAGTTTTT
This sequence comes from Microlaimidae sp. YZB2_3, assembly GCA_030248175.1. NCBI lineage: Eukaryota > Metazoa > Nematoda > Chromadorea > Desmodorida > Microlaimidae > Microlaimidae sp. YZB2_3. The sequence continues at coordinate 25,596 of JASAMX010019007.1, read as the reverse complement.
TCGTAGCCGAAATGACCTGTAAGAATGTTACCATGGCATTGATCCAAGATAATTTGACGTAAGTTTTTAGGAACTACTAATTGTAATGAAGGCGTTCCTCTCCTGTCAGTAAATCTTCTGTATAGCTTGTCTTCTTTTGTCGCGAAGTTTTCTGCTTGTCTTTTTATAGCTATAGCGTCCTTGGTAGATTCCGGTAATTGGTTTGTTTGTAAGTAGTGTAGGATCGGTCCCCATTCTTCGTCCTTCTTTTGTGCTTCTTGTAGAGTTTTGAGCATTTCGATTTCCGGTTTTTCTAACCCTAATGCACAAATGGGAAATGCTTCATCCGGATTTATTTCGATTGGTGTCTGTCCTTCTGTCGGTAGTCGAGATAAGGCGTCTGCGTTAGAGTGGGTAGATCCCTTTTTATATTTGATCGTAAAGTCAGTATCCATAAGTAGTAGGGCCCAACGTTGTAGTTTTAATTTTAAATGCGGTGTAGTGAGAAGCCATTCTAGAGCTTTATGGTCGCTGATTAACGTGCAATTTGCCCTGTATAGATATGTCGCAAAAGCTTTGACTGCGAAAACTAAGGCGGCAGCTTCACATTCAGTGACGTGCCATCGTCTTTCTCGTGGGTTCATCGTCCGGCTGGCACATGCGATTATGTGTTCTTTCCCATTGTCGTCTTTCTGTGATAACACTGCTCCAAATTGATAACCACTAGCATCGACATGCAGGAGAAATTCTCTGTCAGGTTGAGGAAATGCCAAAACTGGCGCTGTTGTTAAGCTATGTTTAAGTTTTTCGAAGGCCTGCTGCTGTTCTTTACCCCAATGAAAATTTGTTTCTTTTTGTAAAAGTTTAGTTAAAGGGTTTGCTATTTTTGCGAAGTCTTTTATGTGTGATCGGTAGTACGATGCTAGTCCAAGAAACGCTTTGATCTCTTTCGGAGTTTTAGGTGGTAGAATGTGTTTTATGGCGTCCACTTTTTTGTTGTCGACTTTAATCCCTTCTGCGGATACTACATACCCTAGATAATTTACTTCGGCTCTTCCGAAAGCACATTTTGACGGTTTGAGTTTTAGTCCATAAATTTCGAGTCTGTTAAAAACTTTACGTATGTCGTCGAGGTGAGTAGGAAAGTTTTTAGAGTAGATCAGGATGTCGTCTATGTAAGATAAACAGCTTTGCCATTGTAATCCGCTTAATACTAGGTCCATAAGGCGAGAAAACGACCCAACAGCGTTTTTGATTCCAAAGGGCATTTTTTTAAACTCGTATAATCCCATTCCAGGCACCACGAATGCTGTCTTCTCTTGAGATGTCGGATGGAGGTTGATTTGCCAATAAGCTGATTGTAGGTCGCATGATGAAAAATATTTTGCACCATTTAATGATTCAAGAATGTCCTTTATGTTTTTAAGTGGGTAAACATCGGCTTTCGTGATTTTGTTCAATTGCCGGAAGTCGCAACAAAAGCGAAGTCCTCCGTCTTTCTTCCTTAATGCTACCACACCTGAACACCAAGGACTGCTTGATTCTGTTATGACTCCGCTTTTTAACATCTTTGTTACTTCTTGTTGAACATCTTCTCTCATTCCTAAGGGTATTCTGTAAGGTCGTGACTTAAATGGTTTTTCATGGCCTGTGTCTATTTCATGATAAAAGGCTGTAGTTTCTCCTAAATCCATGTCTGATTTTGAGAATAGGTGGCTGTAGTCTTTTATTAGTTCTAAAAGTTGCCTTTTCTCTTCTTTGGTAAGTATACTTTCGGAAAGGTCAATAGGTGGTAGTTCAGCGATGGTTGTCGCAAGACTTGGTTTTCCGATTTTAAGATTAGGTTTTGATGGTGAAGTTGGAATTTTGGGTAGATTTATTTCAGGATTCCATCTAGGAAAACTTGGTTGAAATTCTGCTGGTGGTATGAAAGCCACGATGGGTTCTCTCGTAGCATGTTCTATTGTTCCCAACCTAGTTTTCGAATAAATTTTAATTGTTGTGTGTGATCCATTAAAAATTTTTATTGGAATCGTTCCTTCAATTGGTCTTACTAAGGCTTTGGCAGGTAACCACCGTTCTTTCGGCATTTTCGTACATAGTGGTTGAAAAATGCAGTCAGATAAATCAAATGATTTTGGTAATTCGTTAATTTTTCCTGGAAAAATACATTCTGAACGTGGAGGTAAGAAAATGTCTTTATTTGTCGTAACGTAAAAAATAGGATTAGTTACATCCGGTACCGCAGGAGTTCTAAAGTTTATTATTCCGCTAGTCCCTGTTTGAATAATTTTTTGTTTAAAGTCTATCGTGCTAGGACCTAATAGGCTTATTACGTCAGTTCCTAATATGCAATCTACGTTTGCAAATTCATTGTCTGTAATATGAAAATTTGTCTTAATTCTTTGTCGGCCGATTTGGAGATTGGCTGCTAAGGCTCCCAGCACTTTAAACTTATTTCCGCAAATAGCGATTTCCGGAGTTGTTTTTCGAGGTAATAGCGTATAATTTGGAATTTGAGCTGCAATTTTGGTTGGAATAATTGTAAGAGAACTTCCGGTGTCCCACAATGCCATTAAAGAAAGATTGTTTAGAAGAACAGGAATTATGGGTTGGTGCTCTATTTGTTGCTGATTAATTACGTTAACTTGGGGTACCGTTGGGTTTCGAATGTTGGATTTGGGATATTTTGGTGTATTTTGTATTAAAGTAGTTTCTACTTTGGGCTCGTCCTGCGACGGTCTTGGAATAAGTGTAAGTTCTGTTTCGTTCTCATTTTCGGATGTTGCTTGCGATAAAGCTTGATCTACAAGTGGTGTAGTTACACCAAGGTTTTCGCCTGTTGGTTTGTCGTCGCTTTTAAATTTCTTGCGGATTCGGCCAGTTTTTGACTGAGATTTTGTTCTTTTTCTTGGAGGTGGTTGTGGGATTTCTTCCGATTCTCTAACTTGATCCGATGTTTCTTCGTTAGTATTTTCAAATTGTGACGATGTTGATTCTGTTCTTTTTATATTTGGGTTGCGAGTTTTTCGGAAAATAAAAAGTTTGGGTCGGCCTAGCATAAATAATTTCACTATAGCACGTTTAAGTATATGAAATACGCATGTTATAATTTTGCAGACCGTGAAATAAGCTAGGATCCCACCGTGAGGTATAAGGTGCACTATTATAAAAATAATCGTTGTATAAATATTTGTTAGAAGAGTCCATGTGTGAAAAAATGTAATATTTAGACCTGTTAAAACCCCAAATCCTTTTCGAAGTATGTTTTTTGCGAACAACGAGGCTTTTTCATATGTTTCAGTGTTGTAATCATGAGGTTTGTTAAAATATCCCATAATCTCTGCTTGTTGATGCATTGCCGCATAAAGTTCGTTTAGGCTTATTCCTCCCCTAACTGTTGACCAATTGTAGAATACATGTTCTTTGAATATTGGTGTTTCTATTGGCACTTCGATTGACAAGTCGGCTGTATACAAAGACAATTTCCCTACTCCCCTTTCTATTGGCGATAATATTCCTGTTTCAGATGAATATAACATAGTTTTACCCCCATGTCGAACAGGTACCGCATGGATTAGATTGCAGTCTGCTGGTAAACTTTTCTTTTGAATTATGCTTGTTATAGGATCTAGGTACGCATGATGGGTAATACCGTTTAAAGTAAACGCGATAGGTATGTAAGTCGTACACGTGTTATTCATAGCTTTATATTTTACGTCTTGACTAGGTATTTCCAAACAAGGATAAATCTCAATGAGATTGGCACCTATTGTCGCAATTACATTTGTCTTATTTATTAGTGTTCGGACAGCTCTGGTTGGGTTCGCATAAATTTGAGCTTTTAAGATTGCATAGATTTGTTGAAAAGTTCGACATTGTGCTGTAAAAGCATGCTTAAATGTTGTGATGACTGATAATCGAACGGAGTCGGATAATGCTTGGAGTTGCGACGCTAGTTGGTCGGTTCCGACTAGTCCGTGACGTTGGCGCGGTATTGTACGTTTTATTCGCTGTATATTTTTTGTTGTTTGATGAAGATTCTTGATCTTTAAAATGCGAAAGTAAATTCCTTGGTCAGATTTAATAAGGTCGAAGTGTTCACAGGGGTCACGATACTTTTGAGGATCTCGTTGCCAAGTGAGGGCAAAATTTTGATCTTCGGATAGAAAATGGTGTCCATTTATTTTTCCTTTAATATCCTTATATGTTATGTAGGGGCATTTTTGTGTGGGGTTGGGGGTCCAATTTAATCGCGATCGATCTGCTAGTAAACATGTTCCTTTTTTGTATTGACAAGAACTCACATCTCCCACAGGACTTTCCATTTGAGACGTTCCATGACGTTTATAAACTGAAGTGCTATAAAAATAGCTGTTTGTAGCCTCGAATTTATGCCAACGGCAGCAGTCTATACCACCGCCGGGATATTTCCAGTTTGTAGGATTCGACGTTTTGTATATTCCTCCAACTTTAGTAAGCATCCCGTCGCTAGAAGTCATAGTCGTCGTCATGAGATTACATTCGGCTTCAGAAACCGGTAGTTCCTTTTTGTCTTCTTTCTTTAAAAAGTTGTCATGGAAGAACCATGAGAATGTTTGGACAGTTTCTCGAATGCGTTTGCAGTGCCAGGCTGTTGATTTGTATTGGACTTGATTTTGTTTATAGAAACGAAACCAAGCCTCTCGGGTTTCGGAAGTATGGAGATCGGTGATATTGACACGACAAGGTGGCATTTCTGGAATTTTCCATAATGAACGACCGTTTGACGTTTGGCACAAAAGTGGGCCGTTAGGAATTAGGCCACACGCTAATGGTAACAACAAGGCGATTATTGTCAATGTTCCCATAAAAGATATAGGTGTAGACAAACCAGAAGCACATTTTTCCGTATTAGTTGATAGCGTTCTATTTACGGGTTGTGGTGAGATCGGCCCGGTTTGTTGACTGTATGTTGTTTGTGACTCCGCCCAATCTGTTGAAGAAGCAAATACTTCTTCCTGGTCTAATCGGTTGGTTACCATTTCTCGATTTGGCGCTAAATGATCCGTATCCACGATTTGTTGTTTCAGCGGAACAGATTGTTGCCGCGAAATGAAAGCGTCGGTGTGCATAGGTGTCGTGTATTGTATCTCAACCGGTGCTCCGTCGTGACAGGGATTTATTGTTTGACGCTGTCCCGTCCATTGTAGAACAGGAGTAAAAACTTCGTGCGTGTTACTTTGTGATTGTACTTGTTGTATGTGTTTTTGTGACGCTTGGAAAAAAGGATTCTGCATGTGCATTTGCGTTGGCTGCAGGTGCATTTGTAAGGGTGTCACTTTTGTGCGTGCTGCGTAATTTGCATTGTTAATTGTTTTTTTAACTATCGAAATCTTATTTTCCATCCCTTTTAGGGTTTCATCCAATCCAAATTTAAGCCTTGAAAACTTTTCCATGAGCGATGTAACGCGTATATTTGTATTCATTTCCGTTGATTGTACGTCTGATTGCGTCTTAAACATCATGGCTTGAAATGAATCCTGGCGATCCTCCAAAAGCTTAATTCTTGTTAAAAGTTGGTTCAAAATCGTGGGCGGGAAAGAAATAGTCGGCACTTCCGGTATGAAATGTTCTCTGACATTCCCTCCGACATTATTAACGTCTTCCTGTGTTCGTGGGGTTTTTCTTGCTTTGTTGTCCGTGGGTGAGGCAGATCTTTTAGCTGTATTTAAGCTTTCCTCTGTTTTATTTTCACCGTAACATTTTTGACAGTCTGCAGCTGTATGCAAACATATCGCGCAATTAATTGTGTGGCATTTTTGGCAGATTTTCAAAAAGTTATTGTTATTCCCCATGCCGTAAATCTCACTTGCGCATTTACAACAGGTTGTCAGTTTTGCGCACCTCGGTCTCAATTTGCTGAGTTCTTTTAAGGTATTCGCGTGCAAACATTCCCCAACTACGCTCGTGCTTGTGTGGGTGTGTTTTTCCCCTACTTTCCCCCAATTAACCCTTTATTCATTACTTTTGTTTTTTTTTTGCGCTTTTTTTTTGCATGTCTGTGTTTGAATTTGAATTTATTTTTTTTTTTTTTTTTTTTTTTTTTTTCTGAAGTATTTGTGGTATTTTTTTTGTTTTTTTTTTTTTTTTTATTTAGGTATTTTTGGTGTGTTTTCGCGCCCGGGCCTGCAGTTCTGCCCGCTGGTTCTGCGTGGCTGGGAGGGGGGGGCTCGTATAGGGGTGTATGTGCGCTCTTACCGGCGCGCGCCCGTGCTTGTGCGCGGTTTTGTCATGTGCCCTCGTTCTAATCATAGCGCCTTCTTGCGGGGCTTCCCGTTTTTCAGAATTATCGTTTTTTTTTAGTATAATTTTTTTTTGCTTGTTTTTGTATCTGCCGCCTCTCGTTGCTGCTGTTTCTGCCTGCTGCTAGTCAGGCGTCCTGCTAGTGGGGTAGCGGCGGGCGTGCCTTCTGTCGTTCTTCTTTTTTTTTTTTTTTTTTTTTTTTTTTTTTTTTTTTTTTTTTTTTTTGTTTTTTTTTTTTTAGCTTCCATACCCATCCTAGTTTTTTTCTTTTATTGGTCTTTTTGTTTTGTTTTTGTTTTTGGTTTTCGTTAACAGTATTTTTTTTTTCATTTCCAATTTTTTTTTTTGTTTTTGTATTTTACGTATGGGTATGTTTGGTTCTATGGAAGTATGTTTTGGCTTTATTTTGGTAGGACCCTAGTATGTAGTTCTCTCTTTTTATTTTTTTATTCTAAAGTCTCCTGCTCCCTCCTGTGTTTTTTCTATATTTTAGAGTGTCTGCGCGTTTTGTTGGTTGAATACACACCTGTACACTTTATCATTTAAAAGGGAGCATAAAGTAAGTATTATCCTTCATTTTTTCTAATCTACCTCTAAGCGGGGTATTTTTAATCTTTTTTTTTTTTTTGGTTTATTTTTTTAATGGTTTATTATTTTTAAAATTTTTAGGTTAAAGATAAATTCTATCAGGATGAAAATAGATGAGTGGCAAAGTAACCACTCGTTTTTTGAGAAAATATCACGTGTAGAGAAACACATGACGCAACCAAATAATAATTAGTTACATAACCGCTGAAAACTTTTTTTTTAATTTTTCTCACTCACGGGTTTATTGTTTATTTCTTCCTGGCGGAGAGCGGTTACGCCCTTAATTTCAGCCTGGAAGACTTCAGCTTTAGTTTTCTATTGTTATGGTGTACCAAATGCAATAAGTAAAATTTCCAAAACACAATAACAAAATAAACGACTTTTTTTTGGCGGGCTACTCATGGTAAATGAAAAGAAAAATAATAAAACAAAAAATAATGTTTTGTTTTGAAAATGTTTTGAAAAGAAAGAAATACGAATAGTCTACCGTCCGAAGGTTTTGAACTCATCACTTACTCAGTGGTAGGCCGAATCCCTGCCACTGAGCCACTGCATCTACGTTAACAATCGCATAATACAGACTTATAAATAATCTTTTTTTTTGGAAAATCGATAAGTGTGGTAATTAGGGCGCTCCCTTATTGGGGCTATGGTGTGCTAATAAGTGCGCGCTCTTATTACGGCGCGCCCTAATAAGAGCAGTCAATGTGTCTGAGAAATATATGAAGTCACATATTTTTCCTTTATTATTATGTTATATATTTTTAGTAATATTACCTTATTTTTTAACACCTTTGTTACGTTTTCATAAAAATATATGCGTTTTTCTTCCTGCTGCTATTGCCATCAAGTTTTAACGTAGAGCTACTGAATTTTGTTCTAACATGTAAGATAAATTAAATATACTTTTTAACAACACTTTATTTGGCACTAAGAAATACATTCTGCAGAATATCTTCGAAAATAATATCTTTGGAAACGTTTTTAAATTAACAAAAGAAAACTTTGTTTTTCCTAAGCCTAAGCGAAACCTTAAAATCAAGTTAAAAACAACATAAAAAACCTTTTAAAAAAACCTAACAAGTTTTTAAAAATGCCCAATAATTTACTGCTCAAGGAGGATATTTTTTCCGAAAATATTTTGCAAAAGATATTTCTTCCAGACACCTATGTATATACCACACCACGCCGCTATATTTAAAATTACCATTTTTACTTGTATAATTTTTTAGTGAACCATTGGTTAACTGTAAGTAAAAATATATTAAACTCGAATGCCACCAGGAAGTGACATTACTTAAACACTGAATGTTGTTGGATTAATGCCAGCAGTTCATTTCAAATCCATTTCCAAATAGTTGAAATGGTTGAAATAAAAAAAAATTAATATGTACCAATTATATCTGCAAACGTCATTTATCGTGCAGAAAGACATTAAAAAGCATGAAAAAAAATTATTTTTTGTCATAATATATGTTTTTACCCCTGTTTTTAAATATTAATATTTTTATATAGAATAAATATTAGATGTAAAATTTTGGCCCATCTATGTAAATTACAAAATGAATTGACTCAGTTCGCTACGTTTAAATTTAAACCAAATTCGAAACATTTAATGTCACTCTAGCTGTATTTTTCACCAATCTCAGGCAACGTAATAAAATTAATTTAAACTGCAATGGGCATTTTCGTGATTGTTTTTTTAATAATTATTCGCCGCGACCGCTCTGTCGCTTTTACAATACAGTTGAGTTTATGGTTGAATTATACCTGGCTGACGCTGAAAATTAGAATAAAGACATGAGGAGACCAATTAAAATTGTGCGGTAATGACGTGTTTTTTTTAAACAAATAAGAACGCATATTTTTTTTAATTCCGCCTTTTCACAAAATATAAATAGATTAACCAACTTTAGCCCCTTAAAAATTTTTATTTAGGTTCTAAATTAAGTACTTTGATAAATAATTATTAAAATACAGGTTTTGATCTTTATTATTAAACCGCTTTGGTGAAAAATTTTGAATGTTTTTGTTGTTAAACAGTCGATCCAATACTGCAAATATCGCGGTCAGCTAGATTTTATTTGCCTATAGTTCACAAAATATAAGTAAATTCATAATATAGCATTTATGGCATATTATTCTGTTAAATGTTATCAGTTTTTTATTGCATTAAAACATAATTAAAGTAAATTCTTTGTTAAATGCAAAAAAATATTAGCTTGTTTGCACGTTGTATGCCACCCTAGCCCCACCGCGAGGGGTTGCCCCCCCCACCCCAAAAAAATTTTGCTTTCCAAGAAAACCGAAAAAAATGCCGTACATTTGGTGTGTCACTTGCATTGGTGCTGCCAACACCTCAAGATCCTCAGTGTTCGAAGCAAAATCCTCCGGCCTATGAAGAAAATTTTAAGACAAAAAACGTGAAAACCCGTCCCATTCAAATCGTCAAAAAGAACTCACCGTTTCAATCCTGCTCAAATATTTTAGAAAAAACTCGGAAAAATATGCTCTAATAGCACACGAAGCGGCGTTTCTTATATCTCACTAAAAGTATTATTTTTTTTTGAGGTAGATATTCTTTTATAGGCACATTGACCTTGCACTGGAACTCGGTTTATACATGAAGTATGCAATAAACATAGCGAGTCACCATAATAGATAATTACCGTATCTCCTACTTATCTTTTGTAGTATGCAGATCAACCCTCGAAAGCGCGCGAAATTTCGATCGGTTGATCTGCATACTACGAAAGATAAGTAGGAAATACGGTATTTATCCATTATGGTTACGCTTATGTATATTGCATACTTCATGTATAAACCGAGTTCCAGTGCAAAGTGCCTATACTGCATCTCTGCCGCAGTGATGGCGTCATTAATGAATATTATTTTTTTAGTTTTAACTGATAATTAAAAGTCTAAGCTACACACTGGTATGAATATTGTAGTAATTCATTGCGCCAGTTTTGAGATAAAACGTTTTAAATTTAAAGTTATGTCGCCAGTCTCAATCATTTTTGAAAAGACTTTAGTATAAATTTTAAATAAAAATTAAACAAAAAGTATTTTGTTTTACTTTTGTTCTTTGTCGGGGGGGGGGGGGGGGGGGGGCGCGGGGGGCGCCGGGGGGGGGGGCGGGGTTTCCTTTGCGCGCGGTGTCCTTTTTGTGGGGGTTCCTTCTGTTTAGCTGATTTTGCCGTTTATTTCAAAAAGATTTTTTAGTTTCAGCTATGTTTTCCCCATTCCAAGTAATTATAATACTTTGTTAAATTGTTAAGACGGATATTAATTAAAATTTGCAGTTTCTAAAAAATTTAACGCCGTTCAAAACATCCTAGTTATTTCAAAATAAATTTTTCTAATGGGTTTTGCATAAAATTTTTATATTTTGATTTGACACTTCCCGATGGCATTTGGTTTTATTCTTTAGAAAAGTAACTTTATTTTTGTTTTTATATTACATTATTTTAAATGTTATCGGAAGATAATGTACACTGGAAGAACGGAAGATTTATTTAACAACTTTTTCTTCCAACAATAACATTTTTTCTTATAGAATGTTTTTTGAGCAATGTCAGAATTTTAAAATCGATCGTTATTCGTACAAGTTTAATTTATTTAATATTTTAAAATTAATTGCCACATCAACCGTTTTAGAATCTTGTATACAAAATTTATCCATACAATTTTGAATAATTCTATCACATTGTAAAACCGTAAACTTTTATTAAATCTTAGATATTAAATTATTAATCATTGATATCAAAATGAATCAACAAATTAAAAACTATTACTCATAACTTCTTGACTTTTGTATTTTATTTTCTTACAAACCAGTTTTTCATACGCTCTGTTTGATAATAATGTACGTGGCTACTAAAAATATTATGTTTAAAGAAACTTTGGAAATAGTATAATATTTGTGTTTAAAATAATGTTTTTATATCGATTCAATTTATTATATATCGATTGAATTTATAGCTATCCATTTTCTTAACAATAACTTTCGCTTAATTATATCAAATTTTTGGTGGATTCAGAGTAACTCATAGCATAAATCTGCTCTGGCACTTTTGGATATGTAGAAAATCCTCATTTTGCAATGGCACTCACTCGCACAGGTCTTTTCGTGGTAATGGGACTTACACTGGTGTTTATCGCTTTATTTCTAATATTTTTGACGTTTTATTACGGATTTAAGGTGCCGAATAACATTTTTTTAAAATTATTGAGGAAATTTTATTGGATTTATAATTCCTGTTTAGCAATTCAGGGGGTATGCTTATTTAACCTAAGAATTAAAAAATATCCAATTACATACATTTCCGAAATTAAGGTGAAAATATTCTAAAACTTTTAGGACCTAAATAAATGAAAATTTGGGCACTTTTTAATTTTTGCATGTTATAGCGGTATAGCCTGGCCTTAAAACTGTGTCATATTTAGCCTGTGCTGCATGTCATATTGATTCATTAATGTAGAATCGCCTAATATTATTTTGATTTAAACTAAGACAAAAGACTAAACTAAAGATCAACCTGCAGACTAAAAACAAACTAGACATGACTGGTTTTTTAGTTCATGGAATGGAACTATTAAAATAGAGATGTCATGCTGCAACCAATCTAATTAAAGCAATATACTATATATATTAATCATTCTTAATTAAATCTCTATAACATTATGAATTTTGATTGGTTTATAAAAGTGGTGCTAAGGCTAAAGTGCTTTGAGTTGATTGATTACTAAAAGCCACACTCCCTATTTTTTTCTGAGCAAATAAGCCAATATCTCGTGTAGGTATATTTAGAGGTAAAATCTCTTACTTTCTCTCAAATATCATGCTCTGGAGCTCTGTTAATCGGGGGATTAATAATTTTCAAACTCCAGTTTAACTAAACAATTATTTTCTGAATACTTTTGCCGTTAGTGAGATATGCTCACCTGAATGAATCTTTCATTGATCAGACTTAGGTTTATTCTGCACCTTTCAGCGTACCTTTTCCCCTCTGGTCGGACGCAAACCCTCATTCAAAGAGATCGCCCGCGCCGAATTTAACCCCAAAAACATCGTTAGCTTGATGAAAAAGGGAAAAGTTTCGGAATGTTCTTCCATCGCTGGCGATTCCGACCCCGGTGACACTCAGAAGTAAGACGCCGCATAGGCATAAAGTCAATTTTAAGAACGGAAGATAGGGCAAAACGTTTTACATGAATTGAAGTTTAAACCCGTAATTTGTTCTCATTCCCTTCATCCGGCTGACGTGCTAGATTCTAAACCCTTACCCGTTGACATTACATTATCACTAGTGTATAAAGGGCGTCCTACTTCTGAAATATTGATAGGTCGGGAGTTGACCTAGAATGCTCTTTAACAGCTGACGGCAATTTTAACCTGGGACAGCTCGATAATTCAACCTCGCCTAGCAAAGAAACAGAAATCATAGAAGCGTAAAGAAATATACACATGCTCAAATTTATGTGCGCAAAAAAATTTTACAACAAATGCTTTGCTGAACTGCAGGAAATTTTTCCTCGAAAACGAAGACTTTACAAGGGAAAACGTCGTTGGTTTCCACTGCTTCGCCACTCAAGTCAATTAGACCCATATAGATCTTTACAACTTACAGTATTGCTTTCCGTATTTTATTTAAATAATTTGTGAATTGTAAGCAGTGATTTAAATGGCTCGTTATCAATAAAAATATTGTTTGTTAAATAAGCCAATAGCTATATTGCAACTTTCAGACAAATGCAGTATTTTGGTGAAAATTTATCAACCGTGGATTCAAACAAAACGACTAAAATATTTTCGCATGAATCAAATTAATCTTGGTTCGTTTGTTATTTTAAACAAAGTTTTTGTACTAGACCACCTTTGGGATTTATTAAAGATGGGCGGAACTGCGGAATCGGAATTGAGATTTTCCAAAAATCCGGAACAGGAGTCGGAATTCCTAATTTTGCCCGGAACTGCTTATAAAACTGCAAAACCCCCGGAACCGGAATTGAGATTTTCCAAAAATCCAGAAAAGGAATTCCCAATTTTGCCCGGAACATCCGGAACCCGGATGTTCACTAGGATTTATAGATTATGCCCATCACTAGGATTTATAGATTATGCGCAATCAGTACGTAATTGACCGATATTATAACATATCATTTTATTTAAAAAATTAGGATACCAATTGACCAGAGCTGCTTGCTACGAAGTTTCATTTGGGGGCCCAGAGAAAAGTCGCTATTAAAACTTCAATTAAATTTTAAAAAATACAGTAAACCTTTATTAGTATCCTTTTTATTTATTATGTTTTCTTAGTTTGTTTTACGGAGTTTTATAGTTATTTTTATAAACAATAAATATTTTTTATTATCATGAATTTACTTCCATATCATATTCATTATTATTTAAATTATTAGTATTGTTATCACTATATTCTTCATTATCATCAGCATTAGCATCGTCATCGTCATCATCATAATCCATATCTTGTTCAGGGTCATCAATCTCCACATCTAAAATAACACGAAATTCTAATCTTTGATAAAAATATTAAAATTATCATAAATCAACGCATAACCGTATTTATATAAAACGAAACATGACTGTAGCCAAGGGCGCAGCCAGGTGGGAAGGAGAAGGGGGTTGGAAAAGTGACATGCAATCAAAAATTTAAAAAAATTTAAAAAAAAATTTTTTTTTTAAATTTTGGGGGAGCATATACACTCCCCCGGGGGGGTTTATATGCTCCCCCGGGGGGGGCGGTCTACTCCCGCGGGGGGGTCCTATATACTCCCCAGGGGGGTCTACTGAGCTCCCCCCGGGGGTCTCTATACTCCCCCGGGGGGGGGTCTATATACCCCCCCGGGGGGGTCTATATACTCCCCAAGGGGGGGTTTATATACTCCCCCGGGGGGTTTATATACTCCCTCGGGGGGGGGGGTTTATTTATGGCAAACCGATGCACGGATGGGTGCGATTTTTTATATTGAGTGGTACATTCTTCTCTTATATATTCTTGATAATATTCATTTAAAATATAGATTAAAAATCTTAATAGACTAGTTCTGAATAAGGGTTTTTTAGTGTTAGGAAGAGGGTACAATAACTACTAGCGCCAATCATACGTAGAGGGAAAATTGAGAAACAGCGAGCGACTAGTACATTTTAGGGTTTAAAATATTTCAAACTAGCCTTGAAAAATGCTCTAAGAATAGAGCAGGAAAAAGGGGCGATTTTTCCCCGGGCGTATGTTTAGACAGAAAAGATGTAGACTAGTCTGAGATGGACATTATGTGGACTATAGGAAATTTGCATTTGGTTTGGCCTGCTGCTCACTAAATAAAAATTTCTACAATATGATAATGATTTTTTTATACATTGATCTAATAACACATCACTTTTGCATTTTTTTTTATTTTGATGAAATGTCAATTGAAAAAATCATACTCACAGCAATATTTGACAAGCGCGAAATCGCCACTTTTTCAATTAGAAGGTTATATTTGTATGTTAAGAAACAACTATAAATTTGAAAAAGTGGCGATTTCGTGCTTGTCAAAGATTGCTGTGAGGGTATGATTTTTTCAATTGACATTTCATCAAACTAAAAAAAAATGCAACAGTGCTGTGTGATTAGATCAATGTATAAACAAATCATTATCATATCGTAGAAATTTTTATTTAGTGAGCAGCAGGCCAAACCAAATGCAAATTTCCAATAGTCCACATAATGTCCATCTCAGACTAGTCTACATCTTTTCTGTCTAAACATACGCCCGGGGAAAAATCGCCCCTTTTTTCTGCTCTATTCTTAGACCATTTTTCAAGGCTAGTCTACCACTTTTTTGAATTAAATTAAAAAATAGTCTAATAAACTATAGTTTTAGCTGCGCAATGACATATGTTTATAATCATTCCGTTGCCGAGATAAAATAAAAAATAATAAGAAGAAGATGATGAATTTAAATTACAAAATTAACCCACGTTGTTTAATTATATTTAGTGCGGTGCAGATGCGCTCCAGACAAAGTTTACCTACGTTCTCCAAATATAGTTGGCGCGATGCCGTGCGCCAATGATTGCAATTATAATTTTTAAAGTAAAAATAATAATAATAATAATACTAAGATGATGAACATGAATAACAAAATTTACTCACGTTGTCTAAGTATAGTTGGCGCGGTGCCGTGGGTTAAATTGCAGTTGGCACCCCGCACCACCGATGATTACCGGCGCGTGGCGCTCCCGCACCACCGACGCTATTATTTTTTAATAAATAAAACTTTGAATTAATTTTGTCATCAGTAATGCAAGAATTAAAAAGAGTACTCTGTTGTTTTTGCCGTTTTCCGCGCGGTTGAAGCAGATGGCGCTGGGAACTGGCGCCGTTTCTGCCACCAATTAAAACCGGTCTGCTATTTTTGTGCGGTTTTTATGAGGGGATGTTGGTTGTCTGCTCTGTACAATCCTTATTGTTGCCAAAAGGCTGTTATTGTGCGGTTGGGAGTTTTTATTTGTCTATTTTTTATTTTGATCAATAAATCGATAACAAGGACCTAAATGAAAAAAGTGCTTCCTAAGAAAGTTGTGTAATTCCTTCTTCTTTCTAATGAGCCCATGTTTATTTTTGATCAATCAGTAACGAATGAGGAATATCGTTTTTAAGAATGGAGCGTTGGAATAATAATAATAATAATAATAATAATAATAATAATAATAATAATAAGAAGAAGAAGAAGAAGAAGAAGAAGAAGAAGGTTCTGAATTTCAAAATTTACCCACGTTCTCTAATTATGGTTGGCGCGGCGCCACGGGGCTAAATCGCCCCGTGGCGCTCCCGCGCCACCCATGATATTTATTGGTTCAAAATCTCGACCCCTTCTCTTCAAAATTTCTTAAATACTTTTTAAATAATGCAAAAGCAAAAGCAGTTTTTGGGGATTTTTAGTTTTTTGCCGCTTCGTAGGTACGGCGCTGCTGGCGCGCTTGGTTCCCAGTTTTTTAATGTTTCAATTACAGAAAATGCTTAATTTAAAAGTTTGGAATGGACTTCATAAAATTAATTTTTAAATTTTGAATAGTTTTACAAGCAAAATATTAAAAAAACCTATGTAGGTTTAAAATTAGTTTAAAAGCACAAATTTCATCTTTATTTTTACTAATTCGAAATCACTGTTCAGGAAAATACTATTTTAGTGGTGATTTCAAACTATTGTGACGTTTAATTAAAAAACAAAAATTTATTTAGCACAAACTAATATATTATAGAACTTTAACATAGTGAAACATATCATCGTGTAACAATTTTTATGAAGTATGGGTTTAAATTTAAGAAACTAAGAAAGTTAAGATTTTTTCAAATTTTATTTTTTTCTTTTTGTACCCTCTCTCGTACAGTAAAAGACGCTTATTCCGAACTAGCCTATAGCAATATAAAATTTTTTACCAGTTAATTCTTCTAAAAGAGATTTAGCGTGTTCAAACAATTCTTTCCAGTCATCTTTGTCCGATTTTTGCTTTAAGGCTTTCCATATCTGAAATAAGATAAATTTAAAAAAAGTCCTCGAATGTCAGTCACAAGGTTCAGCAAGTATGTTCGCAACCATACATGAGCATGGATCGAGCAGCAGGAGGGGGTGGCTACTGCGGGTAAATGGCCCTTTGACAGCTAGGAGGGGAGTCTAGGTAGGGTCCGTAACCCATCTAGCTTTCTAGGGGGGTCAACCTGGTATAGACCAGTTAGCAATCTAGAGGGGGTAAGGTGCGGTGCGGTTTCCAAACAAAGCTGTTTTAAATAATAAATTTAAGTGTTTTAGCTCTGATGTATAATTTAAAACACTAAAATAAGCTATTTAGGTATAAAAAATGTACAAAAGTGCTGTTTTTTACACCAAAAAATGTCTTTTTGACAGTAAATTTTTTGCCTAAATTTATACTTTAAATTTGGCTGGGAAAGGGGGGGGGGTCATTTGAGAATTTGAGAATTCCAGAGGGGGGGTAGGTAGGGTGTACCCTACCCAGACCCCCTTCCCTATGCTCATCTATTTTCGCAACGATTCACTTTCAATTTGCTATATTTTTCTGGCAGTCAAAATGCGTTTGCAATCACCTGGCTGTTTGCGGTCACTTGCTCATAATTGTGTCGTCCACGTTTTTGAGGAGATAATTAGTTTTGCGAAAATTTTTTTTGGGGGTACAGTACTTAAAAAAAACCCCAGAATAATCACAAACAAGAAAGTCCTCATTAATTCTTAAAGGCAAAAAATCTAGCTGACCTCGATAATTTCAGTATCGAATCGTCTATTTAACAAAAAAAACCATTCAAAATTGTTAACGAAAGCGGTTTAATAATAAAGATCAAAACGGATATTTTAAAAAATATTTATTAAATTACTTAATTTGAAACCCAATTGCAAATTTTTAAAGGGCTAAATTTGGTAAGTCTAATCTAAAGTCTGGCTAGTCTAAGAATACGAACCTCTACACTTCAACCACTTTAATTTGTGGAAAAAAATATTAATTCCGTGCCACAACGAGTGGTTGTCGATGAATGTCAGTCACGACGACGTTAAACACCTTTTTGCATGCCCTCAAAACCCAAAAACTCTCAAATTAGAATATCTATGGGAAAGACCAGTGGATGCGGTCAGGTTCCTCGAGGCCATAACTTAATTCTCCGGCAATGACAGACAGACAGTGGTTGTCGACTCTATTAAGAACATAGGTGGGCGGGGGGGGGGAGTTTGGGGAGGGTTATACCCACCCAAAAAATCTTAATTATAGGCGACAACCTTCCCTAACATTTGGGGGGTCCCAGTACTAAAAACGCTAAAAATGGGGTATTTGAGGTATACCCCAAAAATTTTTTTGGGACACCATACACCCCAAAATCCAGGAGGCTGCCCACCTATTATGATTAAGCGTTTAATCTAACAATTTTTTATTTCAACAATTTAACGTCGATGGAACCCTGCGTAACAGGTCGGTCAGGTAACTTGTACCCAAAAATTAGCTATTCTAAATCGGCTTTTCTCTAGATCTAACGCTCACCTTAAACCAATTTATTTAAAAATTATGAAACGTTAAGGAAACGATAATGGTGACGCATTTTGGACTAACAATAAATAAACAGAATCACAGACCTGTGCACGGTCTGGAAGTGCCCTCCCCCCCGCCAAAAAATGAAAAAGCACCCTAAAATTATGACGCCATTTTTGACCTATGATGACGCCATCATCGCAATTTTTTTTGCAGTTTTTAGCCTATTTCAATGTATCTTAAGCCATTTCAGACTTATTTTTACTTTATTTTCGCTTTTTCGTCCCTTTTTTCCTTTTTTTCTCTTTTTTGCTCTTTTCCCCCTGCTTGCCCGCCCCGTTTTATTGCCCCCCCCCGTTTCAAAAAAGTTGCCTCCCCCCCGTTTTGGAATGCCCCCCCGTTTAAACCCCGGGGGCAGTGCACAGGTCTGGAATCAAATATTAAAAACACACTTTTCATAGCTTAGTAATCTCGTGGATTCAACAAAAGCGCGTTTATTTTTAATACCGGAAAAATTATTTTTGAATGAACAATATCGTTGTTCCTCGGTTACAATGTGTCAGTGACTAAAATATCGAAAAAATGTTTTTTGAACCTTTGGATGGATACTTCTTTTCCGCATCATATGACATAGAGAGCTAGGCACAGAAAAATTTAGAAACATGAATAAATTTAAAGTTCCGCAAGGAGTCACAATTATCATGGTTAGACACAAGGAGTAAAAAATGGTGTAAATGTAAATGGTTACAATGAGTCAACAACTATTTCACTTATTGTTACTCTTAAATTAAAATAATTATAATTTTGACCATAGGTGAGAACGGTCCGGAAAGCTAGGGGAGGTGGTTACCCGAGGTAAATCAAGCTTTGAATTCTAGGAGGGGGGTCCCAGGGAGGTCTGAACCATACATGGGCACGGGGGGGGGGGTTGGGAGGGGTTAACCCCCCCAATTTCTGAGAAGTGGGGTTTAACCCCCCCACTCAGAAGTGGGGGGGGGGAGAAAAAGTTAACCCCCCCCCCAATTTTGGAAAAATGAAGAAAAAAATGTCTTTAAAATGACTTCTAACTGCCTCCAAACTTAAGTTTTGAGGTCAAAATGAATGTTTTAAGCAATAAAAAGCTCAAAAATGCAATAAAAAGGGGCTTTTGGCCCTAAAATCAGTGTTTTTTACCATTTTTACCTTCAAAATAGAAAAAAGATATGGGTAAAATGCACTCCAGAAAAAAAACGATATGGGTATTTTGCGTTTCTCGGATTTTAACCCCCCCTAATTTGGGGTTTAACCCCCCCACTCCGGACCAACTTGCCCATGTATGGTCTGAACCCGCCTGGTTTTTAGGGGGGCCGTGCCGAGGTGCAAAATTTTGAAATCTAGAGGAGGGTCAGGTGGGGTCCGGTGTCCAAAACAAAAGTTTTAAACCATAATAACTTTAATAATTGATCTTTTTATAAGATAATACATTTTATTGAATAAAAAGCAATATTCTCGTGTAAAACAGTTGTACGTTAAAAATTCACGTTTTTGAAAGAAAATTTAGAATAAAAAAAGTACCAAAAATTTTCCTGAGGGGGGAGAAGGGGGGCGGGGTCACATTTCCTAGTCTAGAGGGGGTCAGGGGTAAAAATTTCGGATATTTGGGGGAGGGGCCCCCCTAGATTTGCGGCTTGGGGGGTCCCATGATTTTGAGGCTAGGGGTGGGGGGGGGGGGAGGAGTGGACCCTAACCCACCCTGCCCCCTCTTTTCTCAACTATGATTTTGATACAATGAGTCAACAACTATTTGACTCATATAATTTGTAATGTTACTCTTTGTGGCTCACTACTTTTGAACATAAAAAATTTATTTGTTTAATGTTTAGTTATATAATCTTTGACTTAAGCTTTTTTGTAGATACTGTCCCACATTAGTTTAATTACAAAAGACTTGATTAACAACCATCTTCCATCAAGAAATATTATTGTTCTACTCTACCTTAATAAGGTAAACTAGAACAATAATTATTTTTGTTTATTATTTTGTTCTTCATGTAAAAAAGCGGTAGGCTAACATTCATTAGCTCAAATTTAAATGAACCACAAGATAAAAGAACGCTTATTTACACAAAACTAGTCAAAACAATGTTTCAGAAAAAAATCTCTTATAATACATAATAATTTACCAAACCAAAATCCATTATTACTATAACTCAACAAATTTGTATTATAAATTGGTTAATCAAAATGCCAACAGAAAAATTTAACACTTAGATTCTACAGAAAAGTATATATATTTAAGACACATTTTTGCTTACTTTTCAGCCTGGGGCTTTGTCAACCGTAACAAAATATATTTAAAAAAGACTTGTGGACATCGATTTTAAACAGGATAGCCCTTGTAAAGCATCAAATGCAGCTAAATCAGGAACCGGTGATAGCCTGACTACTAAATAACTTTTACTTTTATGTTTTTTACTAAATTATAATGTTTGCTTAATTAATTTTATGTTTTTTCACTTTTTTCATTCTGTCTACCTAGAATATTTGCTTATTATGAATTTTTTGTGCTATAAAACACTCTTCTTGAGCAGAAAACAACCTGTTTTTTGTGCCAGCTGGACTTGTGAACGTTATTTCTGGAAGGAATACTGTTCACTGAGCATCAAGAGCAGCTAAATCAGAAGCCGGTCGTCGCTTATGTACCGATTACTTGCATATTTTTTACTAATTTGTACTTTGTTCTATAAATTTTCTAGGTTTTACTTTACTTTACTCTACATACCTGAATTATTGGCTGTTTTTTTAATTATTTTAAGCTCTACTGAAGCAAAAAACAGCTGTTTGTGTGCTATTTGAACTTGTTTCCGAACAGAATATCGCTTTTAAACCATCAGAAACAGCTTAATCAGGATCGGTGATTGTTTTACTGCTAAATATTTCTATATTTTTTACAAAATTTTATTTTGCTTCATTAATTGCATGCTTTTTACTTTGTTTCATTCTAATTACTTGAAATATTTGTTGTATTAATGCGTTTTGGCACTATTTTAGAATCTGTTAGAGCAGAACACAAACTTTTTTGTGATAGCTGGACTTGCAAGCATACATGGGCACGGGGGGTTGGGGGTGGTTACCCTCTTAATCCGAGAGGGGGTTTAACCCCCCCCCCACTCAGAAGTGGGGGAGAAAAGGTTAACCCCTCCAATTTTAAAAAAAATGAAGAAAATGTCTTTAAAATGACTTCTAACTGCTTCCAAACTTAAGTTTTAAGGTCAAAATGAATTTTTAAGCAATAAAACGCTCAAAATTGCTATAAAATAGGCTTTTTGACCTAAAATTAGTGTTTTTTACCTATTTTCCCTTCAAAATCGAAAAACAATAGGGATAAAATGCACTCCAAAAAAACACGATACGGGTATTTTGCGTTTCTTAATTCTAACCTCGCGAATTTGGGGTTTAACCCCCCCCCCAACTCCGGGAAACGAATCTGCCCAATGTATGCTTGCAAGCATTGTTCCTGAACAGGATAGCAATAGTGGAGCGAAAAACCTTAGATCTAAAAAAAACCTTTGGTGCTAGTGATTGGCTAACGTTTAATCACTGTTATATATCTTACTAAATTGTATTTTGCTTTATTATTTTTTATGTTGTGCACTTTATTTGATTCTAGTTATTTGTTATACTATTGCTGCTTTGCTTATTTTAGACTCTGCTGGAGCTAAAAAAATGATTCTTTGTGCTAACAAGACTTGCGGACTTTTGTTTTTGGAAGTTATAGCGTTTAAAAAGAATTAAATGCAGCTAAATAAAAAACCAATAGTCGTTTGGCCACTAATTACTTATATATTTTTCACTAAATTACATTCTGCTGTACTAGTTTTATGCTTTGCACTTCATTTTTTTATAAGTGCATGCATTATTTGCTGTATTATGGCTTTTTGTACTATTTAAGTTCTCCTACAGCAGAAAAAAATTTTTGTGTGACATGTTTCCATGCGTATTGTGGTACTTAATTGCAAAATTGGTGCAAATTATCATTTTTGGAGGTTTTTATGTTCACAGACCACAAATTTTTATTTTTTTTGCAAATAATATCAAAAGAATTATACGAGGATTACATCTAAATAGCTGTGTATATTGTTCATTTTTCATTTTTACATTATAGTAGCAGTATAATTGAATTTTGGTGAAATAAAGACTTTTTGTAATTTGTTTATATTTTTGTTTTTTTTCTACTTGTGTTTACTGCATCCACATAATTTTTAGCTAAAATTTAAATTTTGCATTGTGTCCAAATAGTGGTTTATAAACGAACAAAAAATTAGTATCCTCTTTTGACAAAAAGAACCACAAATATCTGACTTGTAAAACGAGCTTCCTAAGCTTTGTGACACAATGAGTCACATTTATAAACAGCTAATAATCTCAGCTAATGTAAAGATTTTGCTTACGGAAAATATGCAAAAAACATTGTGTATGGCCCTTTTATTTGTTTTAATTACAATCCATATGATTTTAAACCTAGTTGAGGCAGAGTCTTTAATGGTCATTATCTCCAAACTATCTGTTTTGTCATTTAATCATTGTAACGAGGAATGACGATATCACAATTATGGATACTTACGATAATAAAATGGTAATTTAAATCTTTTGATAAAAAACTAAAGCTTTCTAGTGGAAAAAAATATTTACTTCTGTTACACGCAGAAAGTAGCCTTTTGCCAATCCATGGTACCTTTTTCCTCGCAAGTAACACGACCAGCCATATAAATACCACAGCTAAAAACAGTACGGTAATAATAACTCCAATACAGCTAAAAACAGTACGGTAATAATAACTCCAATAACTTCAACTATAATATTTTAATAGATAATTAAGTTAACTTGTATCCCACAGAAAAAATCTAAGAGGGTCATTGCGCTTTCTAGAAAAAGTCTAGGGATGAAAGGGAGAATCCCAAAGGCCAAATCTTTAATTTTTTTAACCTGGACTCTAAAATTCACAGTGCAAATCATTTCTTACCTAACCAATGTATTGAATTACGGAATTACTTAAAATTCGTGATTATATGACGCATTTTTATTAAGTAGTCGGAAACCTAAGAAAAATATTATGTTATATTAATAGTTTTACAGACAGTTGTATGCATAGCTAGACTCTAGAGGAGTTCAGAAGATCTATCAGCTTTAAATGGCCGAGCTCTAGAGCATAATATTTGAAGATAAAAATATAACTAATATCCATACAATTCTATACCTCAAGATCTTGATCATTTTCCGCCAATAGCGTATCCAGAACGGATTCTGCCTTCTAAAAAATAAAACCACAAAGTAAAATATCATGTTAGAGTTTTAAATTAAGCAAAACAAAAATAATTTTTATAACTCTGTGAGTAATTTAATTTATCATGTCAAAGTAATGGCGCAGTGACAAAACGCTCGTCTAACGTGTACTGAAGCTTGCAAGATCTGGTACCGGCGGAGACACGAAAATAGTGATCAATCATATTGAAATTTTTGCTATGCGTTTTATTTGTTTATGCTATTTAGCCTTGTAATCTGGCTTTGAGCGTAATAAAACAACTTTAAAGCAAAATTGTTTACAAAAAAGTTTTTTTTAGTTTGTTTTTGGTTGTTTATCACGTTTGTTTGCAAAAATTCGTTTGTTTCCTCTTAGCGTAAATGGAATCAAGTTGTCAGGAAATCATTAGTTATGATACTTTACTTGAAACTTACTAAGTCGTGAATCATAAAATGGGTTTTAGAATAAATCGAATAGTTTTGGGAGTGTGTTGTTAGTATTTTTATTATTATTTTATTTTTCGTTTACCTGAAAAAACATTGTATTTCTGGCAACCATTTTTCAAAGCACCATTCAAAATCAACCAAAAATTTTTGAAAAGATGGTTTAGGGGGTTTGTGGATATGGATAGAACAGGCAGGGTTAACTCTTTTGAAAAAAGTAAACAAAAAATTTCCCAAAATGACTTCTAACAAGCACCTAACACAAATTTTGAGTTCTACACGAAAGTTTTACAAACAAAACACTCAAAATGATAGAATATTTTTTTGAACTAAAATTAAAATATTGATTCTTTATTTTTTATTAATTTCTTAAGATTTCTTAGGAAAAATGGTAAGAATGCACTTCAGGGAATTAATAATGCGTTTGTCAAAGTTTGATCACCTAAATCAAGGTTTATTCCTCGATTATAGGTAAACTTACCCTGTGATTAATGATTTTACCTCAAACAAGCTGGTCTCAATGCAAAGTTTCGCAGCTGATTTTCTCTGTTCAAAGTCAAGTGAACATTCCTAAAAATTAGTGTTTTTATAAACAAAGTTATTATTATATCAATAATTTTTGTGTTATGTTTTTGATTGAATATTTTTTAAATTAAGCAATTTTCATTAAAGATTTATTGTAACATAATTGTTATGAAAAATCCTGAGTCGTATTGGAAAAATATTTCGTAAGAGATAAAATTAAGCATTTTGATTTGGGTTTTTTTTGTTAATAAATTTGACTTTAAGCAACCAAATTTTAAAATGTAAACCAAGATCATATTTGTAGTAGAGGTCAACCCATAAATATGTCAATATTTATGATTTTTTGCTTTTCCCAAAACCGCACTCTTTATTGCTTTTATAGAGAAGGGGTGCCCTCGGTAAGGCAGTCCTTAAAAGGGAGTTAGCAAGGCGGAGGTACCCTACGGTGTAGAATTGAAAATAAAAAAAGATCAGGCTAAATGCAAAAGACATCAATGTAGCAACTTAACAATTTTTTAAATTTGACGTTAGGTAGGAGCCTGATTTTTTTTTTCTATAAAAGTCAAAATTTATTTGAAAAATTAAAACACCTTTTGATTAGTAAAAGTTTTGTTATATTTTATACTTTTTAAACTTACAATTTCAATTTCCCCATTAGTAATTGGATTACGTAGAACTTCCAATAGTTTCGGCAACCACAAAGCCAGGGACCGTTTTAGTGCATCCACGGCCATCTAAAAACAATTCCAAACAATAATTTACTACTAGCACTAAAATTCTCTAAAATAGAGCACTAAAGGAGAGCGAAGGCACCCTGGGTGTAGTATGTTTAGAAAAAAAATGTTGAATAGCCATATGGTAAGAGAAATAAAAGTTTTTGTTTTTTCTTCAAAATGTGGCATCAAATATTTTTAGTCCCCAAAAGTATTGCAACTAATGATGTTCCTACCCGTAAATATTATGAGTTAAAGCTCCGGAAATTCAAACTGGACTCTTACATTAGCGATTTAAAATTTATTTACTATCGAAATAATTATGTTTCAAATTATTTTAGTCGAATTTTTAGAACTATTTT
Organism: Microlaimidae sp. YZB2_3; assembly: GCA_030248175.1. Taxonomy (NCBI): domain Eukaryota; kingdom Metazoa; phylum Nematoda; class Chromadorea; order Desmodorida; family Microlaimidae; species Microlaimidae sp. YZB2_3. Next base: position 376 of record JASAMX010019007.1, on the reverse strand, counting down.
TAACGTGTTTTAATAAAACTTCACAAACAATTAGTGTACTTAAAAAGTTAAAAAATGATATGGCCTCCACAAATTCTAAAGCAAGCTTTGTTTTGAAGTTTCCGATAAGCACCAGCGTTCCGTAAAATCCCGATTGTAAACTAGTAATATATCATACCTCTTGTTTTTCAGCACTCAAGAAGAAACTGGCTAAAGTTTGATGTGCGTTTGGATTAGAAGGGTCGCTTTCAACTGCTCGATTTAAATATTCCTCGCAAATCTGTTGGGCATTATCTTCTTCGCTATACAAAATAAACCAAATATTAGTTTTTTGTGTAATATTAATTTTTAATCAATACTTCTAAAATTAATCAAACATATAAATTAATTTTGATAC
>JASAMX010019006.1:0-28563 GCA_030248175.1 Microlaimidae sp. YZB2_3 | reverse complement strand
AGGTTTTTTTAGATTTTTGTTTTGAATGATGGAGATACAAGTATTGTGTTAGGTCCTTTTTTGGGTAAGAAATGAGGAAATGACACTTCCACGCCCAAAGTTTAGCAGGGATTCTCCTGATATTTCCCGATCTTTTTAAGCCCAAAAGTTCTTTACTGTGGTTAATTAATGTTTTTAAGATTTTCGGCTGCCCGTGGTGAGAATATAAAAAGAAGCAACCAACAAAACAACAGGAAAGACTCAACTTTAAATTTAGACTTAAGAATCAAATACCAAAAAATTTTATTTATCAATTTTTATATAAAACTCACTCACTCTTTTTTATATAAAACTCACTCAGGAAAGACTCAACTTTAAATTTAGACTTAAGAATCAAATACCAAAAAAATTTAATTTTATCAATTTTTATATAAAACTCACTTTTTGTCTTGAACTTTATCTACTGTACTCGGAAATGTTAAAAAATATTTTACTTATACGTGATCAAAGCTTTGTCAAAACATAAAAATAAAAATAAGTAAACAATTATGTTTAATTAAGCCAATAGAAAGTCTTTATTTAAGAGTTATAAGATTTAATCATTTAATAAATTAAAACTTTAAAAATGTAGAAAAGGTGAATAGGTTATTTAATAGATTGTAGAGTTTAGTTCTAATACAATGTCTTCATTTTTGAAATAGCAAAAACAGAGGTCCGTTTTAAGCTGTGATTGGCTAACTTAGAGGTTTTGAACTTTTAATTTTATTTATTTGAATGTATTTTAATTTAATAAATACTTGGTTCTATGCAGTTTGATTTCACTCTTGACAATTTTTCACAGTTTTTCCATGGAACCTAAAATTTACAATTTTAGTGTTACAGTGAAAATTGCTTATGTGAATAAAAGCTTTTTTAATTAGTTTTCTTGCTTATTAAGTGAAAACATTCTTTTTTATAAAAAAACTATCAACTACGCAATTTGGTTTATTTGCACTACAATGGTCCCAGAATTTTGCAGGTGACCGTGACACACAATGGTCCCAAGACACAGAGGTTAGGACTATGACTATACAAAATAAGGTTCTAAGGAAATAATTATAAAAACATAAAAATGAAAAAAATGCAATAGTGAATACCAGCAAATTATAGTTTGATTTAAAAGTATTCTTTAATTTGACATTTTAATTTAAATACTTATCTTTAATTAATGCTTATAAGCAATTAAATCCTAGCTGACCTCAATGATTCGCAGTATTGAATCGACTATTTATCAATGAAACCATTGAAAATTTTCAGCAAACATGGTGTAATGTTAAAGATTAAATACCATAATTTAACAATTATTTATCAAATTACTCAATTTGGAACAGAAATTTATTTTTAAAAGAATAAAGTTGACTAATTTTTGCTTATTTTTTTTAAAGGTGGAAATATGCTTTGTTATTTGTTTTTTTAAATGTCATACCTGCACAATTTTAATTGGTCCCCTCATGTTTCTCATACAAACTTACATAGTCACCCATATATAATTCAACCATATGTCTGTTGTTAAATCACAGACAATGTGGAGTTTTATGCAAAATGATGATTTTTTGAGAGAAAAAAATTTTGTGCTTCAAATTTTTCAGCATTCAAGCCGTTTGGTAGGCAAAAAAATGCCATCCTTACCTTTTTTTAGGATCAATTTATACATTCATCTAATAAAATTTGTGTTTTAATCTGTTTTAGACGCTTCCTCAATTCGCTGCAGCATTTAAAGGTAATTTTGTATTCACTATACCAAATTGAACCATAGTCATATCAAAACAAGGGTGACTTTGACTCTTTCTAAAGCCAATTGCTGTTTAAAATTTAAAATAAGTCATAAATTTAATCCGAATTATGGCTCGTCATGTGGCAAACTTTGCACACCGGTGAGCCGGTTCTATACCAGTGTTCCCAAACAGCGGCTTGCCATGTTCCATGGCGCGCCACTATTTCGGAACTTGTATATGGCGTGCCCTTTTTGCATCATGGTAAACCAGCATTGTAGAAAAAGTCGGCACTGATTGCTACATTTTTTCGATATTGTATTCTTGTTAATAATAGAAAACAAAAAGCTTATGGGGTAAAACAGTTATATTTATGGGGTAAAAAAGTTATCCTGCAATATGATGTGTATTTTGTTAACTATACATATACAACTTTAGATTAAATGGACTATTTGTTTTTCATAGCTAATAAATTCAGATAACCATGAAAAACATCATTGTAGCTGGTTGACTTAAACTGTAAAAAGTTTAAATTTAATTAAGTCTACATTAAGCATTTTTTTAAAACTATACCTCTTTTGCGAACGATGAAAAGAAGAAAAACATAGCCCATGCAATTATTGTGTTGTAGAAGAAGGATGTGACAGAGGATATTATACAAATCCCAAAACCAATACCTATAAAAACAAGTTTTTACAACAGAACATTTCATTATTACAAAAAAATGTAATATAAAACGTTGCACATATTTTTACTCATATTGATTTGGACAAGGAGTCCTGCTCCAGTACTGCTGAAACATTTTATTTTATTTTATTTACACAAAACCGATGATAGCCGGAACTAACTGCTCAACCAAATACTAAATATGAAAATATTAACAAACAATATTATCACATTGAAGCGTGTCTCAGTCAAGACTTTAAAGGTCTTAGTAAGCAAGATATACGTTCTGCCATTGCAACTGCAGCAGTACTGCTTTTGGAATTACATGCAGTGTTTTAATAGTGTTGCATGCAGTACTGAAGCTGCCATTTCTGTTTACTCCAAGGAACAACACACATAGAAAGCTGACATTAATGTTGCATATAGCAGTTACAATCTAATTTTCGACATGACAATGATACAACATGACACTTTGAGTTTGGCTAAATTACTTCTGCAATTTTTTTTTATTCTGCAGCACTTCCTGCAGTACTTTAGTAATGTTAAATGCAGTACGGAAGCTTCCACTTCTGTTTATTTATGGAAATAATAAATGAAACACTTGAAATAACAGAAGCCCAATTTTCAACAAATTGTAATAAAAATCTGATTTTACAATGATTAATCTTAGTGATGATAACTATTGTTTAATTACCATGCAATTTTTAAATTCCTACAAGTATATTTTATATACTGAATTGTAAAAAAATGCAAAAAACCATTGAAACGCGTGCCTGGGCCCTGTTTCATAAAGATCTTTGTAATTGTAAATTAATAAACGCATTTAGTTTCTTCGTGTTCTATTAATTAAAAAAATACTTAAATAACTGTGGAATTTACGGAATTTATAAATTTTTATTTTTTAGATTTTGAACGCAATTTTTTATTACACTTTTTTATTAAAACTACAAAGGAAACAATATGCGTTTATTATTTTATTAACAGCTTTATATTAATTACAAGCAATTTTTATGAAATAGGACCCTTAAAATAGTTTGTCTTTTTCAGAAAACCCAAAAATACTTGAGAGAGTAAGTTGACTAACTGAATGTTAAATGGATCACACAAATTAGTAAAAAATTTTATACCTTTAAGTAAAGGGCAGATTGTGTTCCATATAGAAATGCAGCCGTTTTGATGAAATTGACCAAGTGCCAGTTCCAAATAAAAAAGTGGCAAACCACCACACACAAACATCAACGAATAGGGAATAAGAAACGCGCCTTAATGTAAGAAAAAATATTTGAAAGCAGATTAGGCTTACTTTAAGCACAAGCATATCTATCTAAGTTATTGATTTTTAATTATTAACTAACTTATTTCAATCATTACTGTGTAGCGTGCTGCTTTATGTATGTAACACCATAAATAACGTTTATTTACTAAAATTCCAAGCCAACCACAAAACTACTCAATCCAATCCTGCTACTAAACAACTCTTACACTTTGCAGCCCAGATCTTATGACTACATACTAAGCATGCACTACTCAGTTATGGATTTAATACATTACAATTGTGCGGGCGTTTTGGTTTCCTATAGTAAGACTACAAACAAAAGATTATTATAAAATAGTCCCAATACTTGCCAAAAATGGGCATGTAACCGTGCTGGACCAAAAATGTACCTTTTTTAAAAATTCCTGGAAATAAACATTACTGAATTTTTCAAAAAAACACTTAAAATTGTTGGTGAGAACTTCTTGCTTAGGCAATGGTTGATCCAAACCATATTTATATCAATGTATAACTAAACTAAATTTTATACATTAATAAAACTTTTGTACAAAACCCACTTACGTTAAAGCTTAGGAACAATAAATTGCTAAAAAATTACCCACTTAGGTTGAAACAATTCTGACGTTAAAATGGTGAAACGTGACGCTTATGAGAATAATCAGCTGCGGGCGATAGTAGCTGAGTTGGAGACAGAACGAGACTAACTTCTGCATCGTGTGGAAAAGTTGGAAGCCGCTGGAATAAATGAGGATTTTATTGCAAAGATCTGCTTGCGAGTTATTCAGGACCTCATCCCATGGATGGAGGAACGTATAAAGAAAGCTGAGCTCCAGCGAGAACACTCAACAATGGCAGTTGTTGCTGGTTTGAAAGAGGCGGACACCAAGCAGGAAGACCTGGAAACAACTTAAACTTTGGTGGAGGAAGCAATCGGCAACAGAGGGGAAAATGTAAATTATAATGTTGTTGATTGCTTCCGTATGGGTAAAAAAGATATAGCAAGAGCCCGCCTGCTAAAGATTCGTTTTTCCAATAATGCCGATGGGAATCGCTTTGTTCGCTCCAACGGAAAATAGCGTAAAACTGAGCTGTTCAATAACGTTTACCTAAGACCCTCCCTAAGCAGTGAACAGCGAAAAGAACAAGTACCTCTGCTGGCCAGAGCCAAAGAACTTCGAAGCGAAAATCATAGGATATTTGTTCGATATAGTGACTCTGGTGATTCCTGTTTGTTTGACCAAGACAAACAATGTGTATTAGAAATCAAGAGCTCTCAGAAATTTTCAAAAAGGGATAAAATGCAACCCAGTTGCAATTTAGCAAATAAAAAATCAAACATACCAAAAAATACCTTAAAAAAATCTATTAATTTATAATCTTTGAACACAAGATTCATTTTAAATCAGCTGGATGAATTTGAGCTCTTGATTTCTTGATTTCTTGAAAATGTTAAAAAGTTTAATGCACAGTTAGAAGAAGAAGTGCTTAAATCAAATGATATTGGGTACTTTTTTAAGTATATAAACAAAAAGCTTAAAACAAAGGCATCTATCCCACCAATCCAATCTGAAGATGGCAGTTTTGTTGCTGAAGATTTAGTAAAAGCAAAAGTTTTTGGAGAATATTTCAGTTCTGTGTTTACTAGAGATAATGGAAATTTTCCTCCATTTGAACCAAAAAATGTTCATATTCTTGAAAATATAGTCTTTAGCGTAAAAGATGTGTTAAAATTTCTAAAAAAATTACCAAATAAATTATCTCGCTCTCCAGATGGCATACCAGCCTTGTTTTTAAAGCGTTTAGCAAAACTTTTGGCTGAGACCCTTTCAGAAATTTTTCAAAAGTCATTTGACAAAGCGAACTACCACTTGATTGGAAAGTTGCCCTTACTACTCCTGTTCACAAAAAATGTTGAAAAGTGCCAAAAAGAGAATTATCGTCCAATCTCACTTACCTGTTTTTCCTGCAAGATCATGGAGCAAATAGTAAAATTTGAGCTTTCTATCTTTTCTGTTAATATTTTATCTCACCTTCAGCTTTAAACTAAAACCCCAACAGTAATGCAACTTCTTGATTCTTACAATGATTGGAAATTAGTTGTTAAAGATAAAAAATCAGTGGATGTTGTGTACTTGGACTTTGCAAAAGCTTTTGATACAGTATCACATCAAAGGCTTTTGTATAAATTAAGTAAATATGGAGTTCGTGGTAAACTTTTAAAATGGTTAGAAGCGTTCTTAACTAATAGAGAAATGAAAGTAGTAATATCATTCTGTTTTAAATTCATACCCAGTAACAAGCTCGGTACCACAAGGTTCAGTTTTAGGACCTTTTTTTAGTATTCATCAATGATATTGTAAAATTTGTTCATAACTCTGAAATCAGACTATTTGCTGATGATGCAAAAGTCTATACTGGTTTTGATAAAAATAGTAACAATCGAATTAAATTACAAGATGATCTGAATAGAATTGGCAAATGGGCTAATGATTGGCAGCTTGATCTGTCTGTAAATAAATGTGAAGTTTTATATATAAATAATCAGAAAAATATTACTGAAATGGATTATTACTTGAACAATAAGAAGTTGCCTAAAACAAATTGTATTAAAGATCTGGGAGTTTATGTAACAAATGACTGAAAGTTCTCAATACACTGTCAAAAAATAGCTAGCAAGGCTGTGAAAACTGTTACTCTAATTTTTAGATGTTTTAAATCTCATTCATTAAAAAACTATCTTACTGCTTACAAAAGTTTTGTACGTCTTATATTAGAGTATGCAAGTGTAGTGTGGAATCTATACATGAAAAAAGATATATATATATTATGGAAAAAGTATAACGATCTTTTACTAAACGGGTTTTCAGAAAGTGCAATATAAAAGACACAGAATATGAGAATAGATTAAGGATATTAAATCTTGAGACCTTAGAAAAACGCAGAGAAAAGTTTGATTTAATTGAAACATATAAAATTCTAAACAACCATGTCAGTTTAAAGCCTACAAATATTTTACGCTTCACACAAATTACACAAGAGGACATTCAAAAAAAATTAAAATTGAGCATTCTAGAGTTAACTGCAGAAAATATAGCTTTCTTCTCAGAGTACAAAATAAATGGAATTCCCTAAATCAGGAGTCAAGTTGACGCTAAATCATTACATATTTTTAAAAATTTTTTATAAAACAAAGATAAATTAACCTAAAATGACTAAGCAAGAGCTTTAAAATTAAAGCCGTTAGTCATTCTTTTCTAGTTAGCCAGGACTTCTGTTGTGATATTTATGATGTATTTATGTTTATTTTTGTATGCTTTTATTTTTGTGTTTTTTTTGTGTAACCCAACTGGGTTGCCATTTTGTAACCTATAGTATGTATGTACTTACTAGAAAATAAATCTTATCTATCTATCTATATATAAAATGATCATATTTATTAGCAAGAAATGAGTATGTAAAAGTATTTTTCTGCCCCATTTATTTTTGATTGTCACAAAAATTAAAAGTGTCCACAGATATTTGCTAAAACTTTAAATCTAAAACAGGAAAAACTTTCACGATAGTCAAAACCCTCCTATATTAACGGAAATTGTTCAGTTTTATATTCTTTACAGAGTTATAACGTTATAGAATCACTTTTAGCCGATTAGTGCTTATGAAAAAAGAAGATCTCTCATTCATTGGAGATTAATTTTCCCAGGCACTAATTGGCTAAAAGTGATTCTATTAGCTCCTCCCACAACCATTACCCTGAAGCAAAACCTATATGACGTCATCACGAATCCTGTATGACATTTTGAGGGTCCTTATAAACCTGCGTGTTAAGACTTGACATTTCCGAAGCTTTGTCTTCCAAAATTTTTAAAAAATGATTAAACGAACAAATAAATGTTTAAAAAGGTTTAGTTATATCACATGAAACAGGCGTTATAACACATGAAACCGATGTTACTGAGCACCAAGGTACGGCGTTTTGAAGCCACAAGCAGCAAACTTGGAGCCATAGAAGTTTTTTGGAACCTGGAGCCACAAAAAATGGTAACTTAGAGCGTTCAAGAAAAAAATGGTTTGGGCTTAGAATTAGGCTGAGCTTAGGCTTTAGGTATACGTTTTAGCGATATTTAATTTTGGTTTGAAGTTCCTAACTTACGGCTCTAAGTTCCCCATATACGACTCCAAGTTCTTTATTTTTGGCTCCGAATTCCAGCTCAAGGTTTTCTCGGCTCCATAGAACCCAAATCAGCACCAAGAGCGGAAGCAAATACTATATAATATTATTAACAAACAGTAACAGAAAGAAACTGAGCGAATTTTCTAGCAAAAATTTGTCATTTTCTGATATAATTTTCACGCAGTGATTTTTAACCCAGAATCAGTTTCATTCAATAAATTCTACGACTTTTTTTCGCACTCAATTGTGCTTTTTCGGATTGCCATTATGTTAGCACTGCAAGGCTAGCTGCACAACAAAAAAGACGATTTGAGCAAAAATCTTAAATATAAATGTGTAAAAGTCGTTTTTTAACATAAAAATTTTTTTGATTTAAAAAATTAATCGACCTTTTTAACGTTTTAAAACTAAAAAAATGATTTTAAAGTGTTTAATTTAAATAAAATTAATTGCCAACGCTTTAATTTTTTGTTGTGCAGCAAGTTATACAGCGCTTTAATAATCTTCGCGCAAATCCGACTTAATTTTTATGCCCAAGTTAAAACTTAAGTTAAAACTCGAGTTATAACTGTCGTGTACTTACCACCTCTAACGTCGTGTAACTACTTACCACCTCCATTAGTATAACAAATATAAGGAAATCTCCAGACATTTCCTAAGTCAACAGCAAATCCAATTATCGCCAGAAGAAATTCCACTTTGTTACCCCAAGTTTCTCGCTGTTTAACAGTGTCAGAAGTTTGACATTGTGTCTAAAATATTACGTACAATAATGTAGCCTATATTATTACCAGTTATTTTCTATATTTTATAGCTTATTTTCATATAATATCAAGAGTTTTCCTTAATTTTACTTTATAGTATTGCAGTTTACTAATAATGGCAGTAGATATAAGAAATTAGGAGACTCAGCTATTGCGGAAATTTCCTAACTTTGTTTCCCAAAACTGAAAAAAACCAGAACAATTTATCAGTTTAAAATATTTTATTACGTTAAAAATTGAATCATTTATATAGTTTTGTTACCTATTTTATATAAACGTGAATTTTAAAACTTTTCTGAAATTCAAAGTTAATTTTGAAACTTTTTGTTTTATTTAGTTTTGTTACTTACTTCAAACAAATTTTTTTTAAACATTCTCAGATAAGATTTATATTTCTGTCTTAGTAAATCCTTTGCTGTCTCAGAAAGCTTTTTTTTGAGCATTAGTGTTGTAATTTTATATCCGTTCATCTGTGGCAAAATCGTGAACTTAAAAGCATTAGAAGTTTTTAACCAAATTACTGTTGCTCTAATAATTTATTATTATCTTTAAGAACGGCCACGCTTCATATAAAAGACATCGCTAGAAATATCCATTATATTATTAAGTTTAAGTTAAGGAAACAATTAATTTTCAAGAAAAAAGTTAGAGGTTTTAGGGCCTCGAGCCTAAAATAAGGACGCCGTGTAAAAACCAGGTCCAAGACAGTTGTGCCACTTCTGCTTATCTGCGGAACCACCGCGTCTTGGGATTATTGTGTCTAGAAACTGATGTGTCGCGGGACTCGTTTGTCTTGGAACAGTTATTTCTTTAGGAAACATCAATTTTACCTTCCATTTATATTTTAGGGATTATTTTTAAAGTCCTGACGTTATGTAATGCTTTTGAACTTTTTGAATTACAGAATCAAATTTTTTTTTGTTTTTAATTTCGATCATTTAGTTATTTATCCTGTGGTAAAAAGCCTTGCAATTTTCTTTTGCAATAATATTTGAAAGAACCATCAAAAATTAATTTTTCAAATGCCAACAAACATTTAGAGCTTTTAGGTTATTTGGTACTTGAAAATTTTTTTCTACCATACAACAAGTTTTGGTACAAATTATATAAAGTAAAAAATAGGTTTTAAATTTCTTTACCTTATTTTTTATAAACATAAAATGAGATATTAGAATATATTCAGTTTTATGCAGATTTTTATTTAAAAAAATAAGAAAAAGGGCATTTTAGCATAGAAGCTTTGTTTTTTAAAGCCGAAACCCATTATTATGGGTTAACCCCTTAGTAACACAAATATTACTTAACGCAAATGTATACTTAGAATTATTTAAATAACATTTATATCTTTAAATCAAGCATTACCGTAAGATTCTTGAAAATTAAAAAAAACAAAGAACATTATTAAGAGTTTGAAACATTGTGCTAACATAAAACGTAGTTTACCCGTGTTTTGAAAACCAACCCATATAAGCTGTATGAATTCACTCTTTTTGTCTTTAATTTTATAATTTGCAATACAGCCCTTAAAAGTTTCATATTTTTCTGTCAAACATTTTTGCAAGTTTAAAAGATTTAACATATCAAGAAGTTAAAAATAGGTTTTTATGGTGTCCTGTACCGCATTTTTATGGTGGTGTGGGTTTTTTTAGATCTTGATTATAAGGTCAAAACAATTTCAGCGAGATATGATTTTAGCTATAAAAAGCGTTCGACTTTTTTTTCCTTTTTTTCAATTGTTTTTTGAGGCCTAAATATCACAAAGCGTTACAAATAAATAAATCACCTACTTTGGAATTATTGTTTGTCAACCATCCTATAAACCTGTTCGGTTTATTAGCTGATTGCGATGCATTTTTGCTGTCGTCTGACGCCGCAGGTTCACTGGAATATTCGGTACTTCGTTGCACGGACTCGGATATTTCTGTCGGTTCCACTTTGACCATCGAACTGGTTTTTAAACGCTCAGCGAGTTAGGACTCAGTGCTGAGTAATGCCTAAAATAAAAAAAAATGGCAACCCTGTTTTTGTTTAACGCGAAATATAATTCTCAATTTTTTTTAACTAAAGATAATAATAAAAAGGAATTTATGACCCCAAGCAAGGTTTTTTTTTAAATCCACCGATTTAGGTATTTCATTGGGTTCCACTATAACCATCGAACCGGTTTGCAAACGCTCAGCAAACTCGCGTTAAATCACACCGACTGTGATATTTTGACGTCAGAATTTTAAGGACGCTCAAAATGTCATATAGTATTCGTCACCACGTCTTATATTTTTCGTTCTGTGGTAATGGTTGTGGGAGGATTAGCGGCAAAGCTGACATTATTAGACGATTGCGGGCGGCGGCGCGGCGCGGGCGCGTTATTAGACAAATGCGAGCGTCCCTTTTTGCGTGGGGCGTTACTATGGGATTACTTTTGTTTAGAACGATGGATTTGGACCAGCGTGCACTCATTCCCACTTTGACCATTAAATTGATTTTCTAGCGCATTTGCTTAAAGAACTCATTTCAGGGAGCAGTACTGCATAAGGCCTAAAGTCAAACCTGTATTGTTTTTTAATGCATAATGTTATACGCATATTTTTTTTCTAAAATTACATAAAACAATGATTAAAAATTGAACAGACTCAGTTTTATATGCGTCGATTTGATCAAAAGTCATCACTTTTGATTTTATCAGCCCTTTGATTTTAGTTCCGTTCTTGTAAATGTTATTGTTATTGTTAGTACAAACATATATGATTAAAACACTGTCTTAGAAATGTTATAAAAACCAAATTTCTCTGTAAATAACCATTTTTGGTAATTGATTTATTGTTTTAAACATACAATGGCTGATTCAACAAAGTTAGTTCTATTTTGTTTTTTTATAGTGGATTTTACCATCCTTTTAACGGTCATCCATCCTTTTATAATTACTCGCATTGACGAGCGAGTGACCAACTAATTCGAATTTCTAATTCAAATTCAAATTCAACTAATATTGATTCAATTATATTAATATCAATTAAATTAATGAGCGAGCTATACCTTTTTAGCGCGGCAGTCTTCTGTTGGCAAAAAAGAAACTATGATTATTTTTTGTAACTTGTTAAAATTTTGAAGAAAAAATAATAATTTGTAAAGAGACCTTGGTTTACAAAAAAAATATAAAAAGTTATAAAACAGCGCCTTTAGTTCATGATCCGGAGTTCTGACCAAATCGGCAAAATGAAAATGAAAATAAGCAAAATGTCGAACGCGAAACTTTTGTAGCCGTTATAGCTCCTGGCTGGGGATGTGTTGAGCACAAGATTTTAATGGTAGTAATTGTGAGCTTGAGCTTAAAGGAGCACTGTCACAAATCAAATTCCTATAACGCCCGAACGGCACTGCTCCTTTAATACTGAACCGATTCAGCTGAAATTTAAAAATGTTGTAGCCTTGTAGTGGAGCACTCTAAATACCACAGTTGAGTTAGGTAGGTTTGGTATTAAAGGAGCAGTCCAGTTCGGGCGTTATAGAAATTTGATTTGTAACAGTGCTCCTTTAAGCACTCACAATTGTATATATGTGAGTGCCATATGGTATTGAGCATTTGTGAGCCTGGCGAATTTTTTAAAATATACTTGCATGTAGCGTAGAATTTAGGAAGATCATATGACGTAAGCACACCTAAGCACAGTGGGGGATTGATCGTACTCCCCAGAAAAGAAGGCTATGGGTTGATAGAGCCAGGGCACCCAAATGAGGTCAAGGGGTAGAACAGCAGGACGATTTGAGCAGCAGCAGCAGCAGAGTCCTTTCAGGACGAATTGAGAGGGGCTAAATACCCCCCGGGGAAAGATTTTTTAATTTAAGACTATAAAACACCAAGACAAACCCACAAAACACCACGAAAAACTTGATTTCACTAACATATAAATTTCTTTCATATGGCGTGTAAAAAATAAATCCAAGTTATTAAAACATGGAATATATTATAATTGGCATAAATTAACAGAAGAATGTGAATTTAAAATAAAAATTGGAAATTAAATGGACTGAATTTATGTTGTTATAATGGCATATTTTAACGAGGCTTTATATTCAGCAGTTACACATCTTTTGGTATAGCATAATATATTTTAATTTTTTAGGGTTAAGCTCACAATTAAGCTTGAGATAATTGTGAGCTTGAGCCTGAGATTTATTGTGAGCTTGAGCTTAAGCTTAGTACTTACAATTAAATATATGTACGTACCAATTGGTAATTGAGCATTTGTAAGCAGCTTAATGCATCCCTACTCGTGGCTATTAATTATGGCTTTACTAGAAATAAAATTAGGTAAAACTAAATTTAAATCATTTGAATTAAATAAAGTAAATTAAACTCAAAACCTGTCACGAAGCGTCAAATATATAACAAACAAATGTTTTTGCATAAAATTCATAAGACTGTTTCATAAAAACCTTTGTAAATTTTCATTTTACAAATCTCTGAATATTTTTTTTGTAAAACACACGATAAAATTTTTTTGATTTGTAATCCAGAGGGAGTATCTCCGCACAGTCTTCTGCGCTGATTGGTTGCAGCATCGTCATCTTTCCTCTGCTGACTGATTAATATTCCCGTATCTCTATATTCTCTATTATGCAATTACAAAAAATAAGCGGAAATTTTTATAATGAAAATTTACAAACGTTTTTATAAAATAAGCCCCAGATATTAATTTCAAACAGTGAATTTAACTTTTTGATTTTTTGGTTTTTTTTTCGTAAAAAGATAAGTAGATTTGCATTTTGCTTTTGTAAAAATTGTTCATTTTATGGGGTTTTTTTATTTACAACAATATTATAAAAAAAGTGTAGTAAACTAATTTGAATTGCGACTATTTATGAAAAATAAAAAAAACAATTAAAAATAATTAATATAAATTTAAACCAAAAATTAACAAACAGCACTTAATTTTTTAATGTTAAGCAACATTTTCCAGTTTTAGTAAGGTTTTAGACATTTTAAAAAATTACAAATGGACAAAGCTTGTCGGTTCTTTAAAACAAGAAATCGCTTATTTATAAACAAAAATTAATTAAAATGTGCAGTTTTAAAGTATTGTAAGAAATATAAAACCATTTGGAACCTGCAGAATAATTTCAAAATAATGTTTTCAATGTGTTTTCGTTGTTTTATTTAATGTTACGGCAGTACGGTTTAAATAATACTAAAAAATAAACACATCTGTGATCATCGAAAAATTAAATAGGCAGACCCGTGAACTATTAAAAAATCCTCAGTGCTAAATTTTTTTTTCATATTTTTTGCTATATATCAATTTTTTCACTATAGTAAAACGCAGATTTGACTTTTTAATTTCAATGCAATTATTATTTTCAATTGATTTCATTTGTTATCATGATTTTTTTCGCTATACTTTTCTGTTAAAAAAGTATCCGGTCCTAAAAAATTAATAGCTTTTAACTCAACCCGTGGACCGCTTAAGAGCAATTAACTCACCCATTTAGAAAATAATTGTTTTAAGCCAGTTCCGACCGCTCCCAAATGCTTAAGAGGTTTATTGTCCTGCGATAATTGATAACCAGGAGAAAACCACATCGACGGAATGTGCGTTTATTAATCTTTATTTTCATAAACGCTCTATGAATGAAGTTTCCGTCTAAAAAATAGGCAACAGAAATGGGTCTGAAAACCGGGCTGCACAATTAACTGGATTCCAACACGTGTTTTTGTGAAAGCATTTTTAAGTTTAAACAATCATTCATCAGTGCGGACTCCGCGCTCTTTTGGTTGGTTGGTTGTGACTCATTTTACTAAACCCAAATATAAAAAATTTGGTTCAAAATAAAGAAATAATACGATTTCGTTTGCTTTTTTTACAAAATTTTTTTATAAAAAATACCACGTTGGTTACCAGAATTTAAAAGGCGTCAAAAATTACGTTTTTTTTCTTTGTAATTTTTTGATGCCAAAATCAGAATAACTAAAAAGCGGATATTTTTAGGACAGAAATTTCCAATAAGTCATACAAAATCTACAGATTTTAGTAATATTTTCCAGAAAGGCAACTCAGATAGCCAAAAGTTAATTTTTTAATTGGTTCAATTTCTCCCATTATAATAAACTTGTAAAACCTTTTTTTTGAAAAAATAAAGTCACCCAGGATTATTAGTATTGTTTTATTTACAGGAGAGGTATCCTAAATAAATTGGATTCATTATTAGTGGATGGATTTTGACGGAACTTCGCCGTGAATAGGAATATTTTACCGAAAAAATGAAATCGAAAAATTAGAAACACCCTAGCTGTTTTTTTCTCAGGACAATTCTCATAATTGTTATTGGCTATTGACTATTTATTATTGGCTAAACGTATCAAGCTAGGGATCAATTGAGTACCAGATTTTAATTGTGAGCTGAGCATTATTTAGTACTCACAATTAAATTAATGGTGTGCTTGAGCTTCAGTGATCACAATTAAAAATATGTGAGTACCAATTGGTATTGAGCATTTGTGAGCCTGGGGCCTATTTCATAAAGATCTTTATCTTTGTAATTGTAAATTAATAAACGCATTTAATTTTTTCTTATTTTTATTATTTTCTTATTTTTATTATCTTCTTATTATTATTATTCTTATTATTATCAATAAAAAAATAGGTGCATAACTGAAGCCTTAACGAAGTTTATAAAATTGCATTTTTTTAAATTCTGGACGCAATTTTATTAATATACTTTTTTATTTAAAAATACAAATGCAAACTATGCGTTTATTAATTTAAAGCTGTAAATTAATTAAAAGCAGTTTTTATGAAATAGGCCCCTGGCCAAGTTTTCAAAATATTCTTGCATATAGCACAGAGTTTAGAAAGATCCTATGGCGTAAGAATAGGTAAGCACAGTGGGGATTGATCCTAGTCCCCAGAAAAGGGGGCTGTGGGTTCAAATGAGGTCAAGCGGCAGAACCGCGGGACGATTTGAGCAGCAGCAGCAGAGTCCTTTCAGGACAAATTGAAAGGGGCTGAATACCCCCCGTGGAAGGATTTTTTAATTTAAGACTATAAAACACCAAGACAAGCCCATAAAACACTGCGAAAAATTCGATTTCACTAACATATGTTTTTCTTTCATATGGCGTGTAAAAATGACAATAATAAACAATTATATTTCAACTATGAATGATTATTATCAAACTTCAACAAGGAAATTTTATTGCAATTTTTTTAGCCAAAAACATGTCAGATCAAAAAACATTTCACATGAAACAAAAACAATTAAAATGTTAAATTATTTTAATTGCCCGGAGTGGAATTGAGTATATTAATAAATTTTTTTTTTAAAATTCGGTAACTTTTTCCACAAAACTGATGTGGATTATAGAATAAAACATTAAAGTTTCACTGTCACAACACAAATCAAATTCTTATAATTCCTTTAATGGACCACTTTTTTAAACAAAACCTATCTACCTCAAATCTAATATTTTGGTTTTTTCAGATACCAATTCGGGAACATTTAAAAAATTCAATTTAATCGGTTCAGTGACAAAAAAGTTGTATGATCCGGCCGTTATAGAATTTAATTTGTGACAATGTTCCTTTAAGTATTTATATCAATGCAAACAAAACAACCAGTTTAAGTGGAAATTCTAGTATGTAAAAAGTAAAAAGAGAATATTTCCATATATCATTGTAATTTTTTTATGAATTGACAATTTTGTTTTTTTGTAAAAATATTACCTTTTGGTCAAAAATCTTATAAGATTTATTTGTCGAAATATTTTAAAATGACAAAAATAGGGCTTTTTAGGGCATTCTTATTTACTTCGCAAAGTTTGGTGCAATAGACGTTATTAAGAATAATATTATCTTTAAAGCGTTGGGGTGACGCGTGACGGAATTAATGACGTTGTATTAATATAGGTGATAAACGCATGCAAAAATTTACCCACGCTGTGGGAATTTCTTACATTCATTTTCGTCATATGATTAAAAAACGCAAACCAAAGCTTTTACAATTTTTTTTCTAAATTTTGTTGTTTCTGAAAGCTTAATAAAATTTATTACTAATTTGGTTGTTTTAGAGAGACTTGTTTTAGTCTTTTCTGGCATTAAGTTTTTAGATTTATTGTAGCTAAAATACTATTCCATTTAATATAAGGCTTTTTTCGAAACTTTGTTTTGGTTTTTGCTAGAATTTACGTTTGTTAAAACATTGGATCCGATGTCATTTTTCAAAAAAGAAACACTAAACAAAAAAAGGTTACAGACAATTTTTAATTTAATCGTATCCATACAATCCTTTCAATATACAAAATTTAAATATATATATATATATATATATATATATATATATATATATATATATATATATATATATATATATATATATATATATATATATATATATATATATATATATATATATCAGTATATTGTACAAAATTTTTGTATGTGGAGCAACTCCCGTTTTGTTGATGTTTCAAAAATAAGACGCTTTATAAATGCGAGCTGTAAATAAAAAGTAAAGTCAGCGGGTAATTTGCAATGCAGAACGTCAGTCGTTAGAGTATTAAGGATGAATATTACAATTTAAAGTCCTGTACTGGCTCTATTACATGCAAAAAAACTAAAAACGAGTGATTTTTTTGCATTCTTATAGTAGATACTCCAACGATGAACTGAAAAACAAACGAAACGAAATTATTTTTGCATCAAGCTCTTCCAAAATTTATTTTGAAGTTAAGATGTTATACAGCGGTAAATAAATATATTAAGACAATAATATTTAATAAATTATTTAGACCCTTAACAAAGTTTAGCCTTTAGAAATTTCCAAGAAGCATTATTAAGTTATATAATATAAATATTATAAGCATTATAAGCATTATAAATATCTAAGCAACAAACAGCACCGCGCTGGAACGTTGGAAAAATTTTGTAATTTAGTTTCATCTTCTTCTACTTATTATTTTTATCATTGTTCTAACACGCACATCTTAAAATTTATATTTCTTCATAGTTTACGCGGCACCGTCTCAATGGCGGGGGTTTGCGTGGGCGGTTTCGTGGGTTTTTGTTGTTTTTTTTTTTTTTTTTTTTTTTTTTTTTTTTTTTTTTTTTTTTGTTTTTATATTTTTCGTTTTTTTTTTGGTGGGTTTGGGGGTTGTTTCTTGGGTTTTTTTTTGTTTGTTTATTTATTTTTTGGTTTATCGTGTTTTGGTAGATTGTGGGGATCTTCGCGCATTTTTGTGAGCGGGTGTTTTTTTAACGGGGTTTTTTTTTCTCTTTTTCTTTTATTTTTTTCGTCGTGCGCGGGAGCGGCGCGCTTTCGTGTGCGGGGTGTTTTGGCGCGCTATTTTTTTTTTTTTTTTTTTTTTTTTTTTTTTTTTCTTATTCTTTGGCGGTTCTATTGTGTTTGTCTGGGTCGCTCTATTCGTGGGTTTTCTTTTTCTTCTTCTTTCTTTTTTTTTCTGTGGTTTCGTCTGTTTGGCTGGTTGCTGTTTCTTCTCTTTGTGGTCTGCTTCTGGGGTTTTCGGGCGTTGTTGTTTCTCTGTTTGTGGTTTGGTTTGTTTCGTTTGCTCTCTTGTTTTTTGTTTTCTTCGCTGTGTTTTTTGTTTTGTTGTTTTCTCTTCTTTTTGTTTAGTTGTTTTATTCTTTTCCTTTTTTTTTTTCTCCCTTTTTTTTTTCCTCTTTTTTTCTCTTTTCTTCTCTTTTCTTATAATTAAAGAACGTGTGTAAATTTTTTTCATTATTTGAAAAAATATAATAGAATTTTCGGTTGTGCAGAAGCTCCACACGGCAATTTAGCCCCAATGCACCGTTCCAAACACAATTAAACAACTTGGGTAAATTTGCTAATTTATGTTTATCTTCTCCTTATTATTAATATATTTTTTAAACGCTTATATATCTTAAAACCGAGATTCCTCCGTCGTTACTGATTGATCAGAAATAAACAGGAGCTTTTTTAAAAGGGTGGAAAATTGTGCAATAATTATTTTAGGAGCCATTTTTTTATTGTTCAAATTCAAAACTTAAATTGTTGACTACAAATTATAAATTCATATTAAAAACAAAGCACTATTAAAATTTTACGTTATTGCGTAGCTAAAACTCTAATGTTTTACATTTAATTCAAAAATTCAATTTATCAATAACAAATAAGGAATTAAAAATTTCAACAAAAATTTTTCACATTGTAATGTAAGCGACAAGTACGTGTTCTATTGATAATATTAAAATTGTTGATAGAGCATATCTAGGGATCGACCGGGACCCCGGCCCCAGTTTGCCCCGGCACTTTTTTTCACCCTGGCCCCGGCCTCGGCCCCGGTAAACGCAATTTTCTCTACCCCGGTCTCGCCCCGGGCATTTTGGCTGTCAAATAAGCCGGTGTAAACTGGGGTAAGGACCCCTAAGAATGGAAATTTTAAAGCGCTTTTTAACATTTTTGACAGTGATACATATACCTATTTTTATATAGAGAGCTAATTTAATTGCTTTAATATGAAGATATTTATTATACTTATATATTAGGTCTAAAAATTTAAACACTTTTTAAGCATTAAAAACCATTTGTAGATTTTATTTACAAGATGGGTGTTTGACAATACATATATATTCATAAGACGTACAATAGATATTAAAGTTATCATAATATCATTACTTTTATCAAAAATATATAACCCAAAAGATTTTCGGCTGTACAGTAATTTTTACCTAAATTTAACAAGCAATGTTGAACATGTAGTTTGTGCATTCAATAAACATTTTCTCACACAGCGATATTTTGTACACCAAAACTTGTTTTTTACACTTTTATAAAATCGTTGCATAGCAGAAATTAGCAGAAAATGGTAATGATTGCTAGAAAATTAGCTAATGTGTGAGTTTTTCTGTGAAAGTTTCATTGTACAACTGAACTTACAGTTTGGAATATATATTCTTGCTTGTATTTTTAGGTTATATTGAAAATGCTTAAACTTAAGTTGATATAAAACATTTTTTTAAATAAATAAAAAAATTCAAGTTGACGTTGTTTTTGTTTTACATTTTTAAGTTTATTGCTAAAAATACACTGACATTCATTAAATTTTATTTTTATTCGACATTCTATTATAGGGACTGGGTCCCCTTGTTTTGGCTGGAAAACCCTGCGGAGTTAGTCTATTTTTTGAGCCAATCCAGTATTTTTATACCGCCCAAAAGTAAATTGTTTTAAACAAAAAACTGTTTGCATTTAATTTTAAAAAAATGTTTTCCAATAAAATTTGTTAAAGTAATTTTAAAAAATTCCAGTAAAACTGTTTTTGAGTTTTTCTTTTAAAAACAATTTGCTAATTTAATTTCAGTTTTTATAATATTATATTTTTTCATAAAAGCAAAAATATATGTATAAACCAAAAATGGTAAACATCAAATTTTTAAACCAAATTTTGCTGAAAATTCTTACTTTTGCGAATTTAATACTAAAACCTCGCTATTTTTACTATTTTTCGGGCGCACCGATTTTTAACACTGTGTCGCAACGCATATTGTGATTTATCTTCCACTTTTGCTAGTAAATGCGATACACAAAAAACAAGCATTCAGAGCAAAAAAAATCTCTGCGCAAAAACAATTGGTATATGCACAGAAAATCTCGTGTATTAGAAATGTTGCGTTTTTTCCGGCATAATTTTTTTTTTTCAAAAACTTAATGTATAATAGGAATTTTTTGGGCTAAAAGTTTCAGATAAATCTCGAGAAATTACAAAAAGTTGTGCAAAAACAATTTCATTAGAAAAGCTCTCGTGACATTAATTTTATAATTTTTGGCTAAAGATAAGTTAGCTGATCAAAAAGGTCCCGGAATTTCCGTCTTCTACATCTCGCCTTCATAAAACTTGTCTTTTAAGTGCGATTTCATAAACGTATTTTCACAATTCTTTTATTATTTAGCGACTTGAACAGTGAAATGTAAACCATTTTTTTGTTTAAGCCTAAAAAAACCTAAAAATCAAGTTAAATTTTTTATGATAAACTTTGATTAAATGGTTTCTTCCTGAAGACCGAAACACTAAGCTTAAGCAAAACACAAAAATCACGCAAAAGTTTATTGTGGTAAATTTGTATTTAATGATGTGTTCTTTGAATTAAAGAGTAAACAAACACCATAGTTTTTTGCAAGCCTAAGCAAAGCCTAAAAATTACGTGAAACTTTATCGTTTGGAAGAAAACTCGCCTTTTTGAAAATGCATTTACAAAATCCTATCTAAAAGACGAGTTTTTCGAAAATGAGATGTTTAAATGTTAGCTTTCTGAACAAGAGATGTTAAAAGCAGTGTTGTAAAAAGTACTTTACATTTACTTAAACTAATAAAACTAACTGATTTTGGATTACTTTTATTTATACTTTTACTCGACTTTTAAATTTCACTTACTTTTACCTTTACTCTTACTTGACTTTTAAAATTTCAATTACTTTTACTTTTACTCTTACTCGGATTTTTTTGTGCAAATACTAAAATTAATTTAAGTCAAATTTAAGTAATTTCAACAAGTAGAGACTCTCTATGGTCTTGTTGTAAAATGAGTGGCAGAAGAAAATTTTTTAATCCGCTAAGACC
This sequence comes from Microlaimidae sp. YZB2_3, assembly GCA_030248175.1. Lineage (NCBI taxonomy): Eukaryota > Metazoa > Nematoda > Chromadorea > Desmodorida > Microlaimidae > Microlaimidae sp. YZB2_3. The sequence continues at coordinate 7,367 of JASAMX010019006.1, read as the reverse complement.
AAAAAACTTATTGAAAAAAAATTTTATACATAAATATAGTAAAACACTTTGGAGTAAACTCTGAAGCACCGAAAACCGGTGTTTTGCTCCGTTTCAAAATTACTTTTATTACGTTTTACTCTTATTTTTACTTTAAAAAATAGGTCTTACATTTACTTTTACTTTACATAAATAAAATTTTAACCGGTACTTTTACTTTACTTAAATTATTCCTTTGAAAATCCGCAGAAGATATTCCGCGTCAGTGCTGCTCAATGTTAAATCCGCCTCATCGTCATCTTCGTCGTCAGGTTTATCAATGAGCAGCGATGGCTCGGAATCCGTTCTGCGAATTTGCAGTGGAAGAATCCCAAAAGGTAAAAAAAATCACAAAATACTTTTAACAGTACTTTACTTAAATTAAAATTTTTCAAATTACTTTTGCTTTTACTAAATAATCGAAAATCATTACTTTTTATAACACTAGTTAAAGACGTGGTGTAAAAGACGAAAGTTCCGCACAATGATTAAAATGACTAAAACTAGCAATTTAAAACAAACTAAAAAGCGAACGTATTCGCCTGTAATCGCAAAATAATTATTTTACTTTTTAAAATTCAAGAAAAATTTTTTTGTAATTAAAAAAAGTGGTATTAAACGTTTAAAATTACTCTAAAAATATAAAATAAAAGAGTGCGTTTTAACCCCTCTTGTATGTTCAGACCGAAAAATGTTGAGTAGAGGAATGTAATTGAAGTTCAAAAAAACACTTCTTTAAAATAACATTCTTCAAGACTAACATTACTTAAATTTAGGGTTAAATTTCGCCAATTATCAATTTATTCGATTTATATAAAGAAGTTTTGTATATAATATGAATATAAAAAAGTTTTTGTATATAATATAAAAAAATTTCGCTATCAAATAATTTAATTAGTTTTTTTATATTGATATCCAATTTTAATTTTAGTTCCTTTAACACGTTTTGGTTTTTCTAATTAAAACATACTTCCCGTATTAGGTGCTTTAATTGATGCTCTATTTGTGGAGTATTCTTTAAAAGTAAAAAGAATGGTTAGCGGGATTAAGTATAATATTACTTTAAACTTGAATATATTGCTAATACTTATGTAAAAGTTTATACTATTACAATATAAATAAAATAATAATTTAAGGTTTAACAAACATCAAAATATTAAACTAAATTTTTTACCCTTCCTTTAAAAAACCTTTGTGTATTAAAAAATAAGTTTTTTCCATTACACAAGTGTTAAATTTCTAAAATATGACTATCAATTGCCTAAAACAAATAATTTACAGTAAAAACTTCGATTTTTTTTGAAAAATGACCAAAATTACGAATTCTGCTAAATTTTAGCCTGCCCCGGCCGGGGCAAAAAAATTTCTACCATGGTCCTGGCCCCGGCAAATCCAAATTTTGCTACCCTGGTCCCGGCCCCGGCCCTGGAATCAGCAAAAATCCTGCCCCGGTCGATCCCTAAGCATATCCCAGAAACAGAATTATAGTTAACATTATGTCATTGCGCAGCTAAAACTATAGTTTATTAGGTAATTTTTTTAATCCGATTCAAAAAATGGGTAGACTAGCCTTAAAAAATGCTCTAAAAGTAGAGCACGAATAAGGATGATTTGGCATTACCACCGGTGCCATTTCCACCGGTGGCATTGCCTTTGCCACCTCAGTGTGAACCGGGCTTTACTGTTTAAAATTATGTTAAAATTTATATGTGAAAATAAATGCATTAGTATCACAAAAATACACAAATATAGCGTATGTTTCCATGTTTTATAATTTATTTCAAACATATTTAATCCAATTTGTAAAAAGAATGGCAATTCTAGCAAAAATGAAACATAGTTTTAAAAAAGCCTTATATTAAATGAAACAGCATGAAGTAAAAATAACACTGAATAACTTACAAAAACCAAATAAAAGAAAAAAACACACAATAGTCCTTGAGCGTTTGCGTTTTTCAACCCGTTGGTGAAAAACAAATTACAAATTCACGACCGCACTGGAACTCTGCATACGTCAAGTAGCTGACAAAATGACGGTGCATTCATTGATGTACATCAACGAAACTCAACAAGAAACAATGTACCCTACTTAAGGTCTATTCATACTTATGACAAAACGTCCTTTAAATTCACTTACTTTTACCTTTACTCTTACTTGACTTTTAAATTTCAATTCTTTTACTTTTACTCTTCTCGGTTTTTTTGTGCAAATACTAAATTAATTCAGTCAATTTAAGTATTTCACAGTAGAGCTCTCTTCTCCGTTGTAATAGTGGCAGAAGAAATTTTTTATCCTAAATTTTTTTTGTGGTAAGAGTCCAAAGGACCAAAAGGTCCTTTGTCGTTTATTACTTTGTTCCAAAGGTTTACATATTCTTTCTTTAAAGGGAAAAGTCCTTTGGACTTTGTCCTTTAGGACTTTGTCCAAAAACGGACTTTCTTTACTTATTATTCTTTAAAAAATCCAAAGAACAACGTATTCCGCGTCAGTGCTGCTCAATGTTAAATCCGCCTCATCGTCATCTTCGTCGTCAGGTTTATCATGAGCAGCGATGGCTCGGATGTTCTGGATTTGGTGGATAATTGAGGTAAAAATAAAAATACTTCTTGTCCTTTGGACTTTTAAATTTTTCCCCTTGGACTTTTGTCCTTTGGACTTTGTCATTCTTTTTACACTGGTGTAAAAGACGAAATTTCTATCGCACAAGGAGTAAAATGCTTTTTGAAAAAGCGAACGTAGCGTTCATTATTATTTTTTTTTATTTTTTTTTTTTTTTATTATTTAAAATTTTAAAATATAATAGTGCGTTTTACCTCTTGTATTTATTTGTGATGTATTAGTTACTTCGTCCAAAGGACAAAGTCCAAAGGACGTTTTGGCTTGTCCAAAGGACGTTTTTATTTGGTTTATATAAAGAGTTGGAATGTAGAAGAGTTTTTGCGCATATAATAGAAAAAAATTTCGCTATAAATAATTTAATTAGTTTTTTTATATTGATATCCAATTTTAATTTTAGTTCCTTTAAGATGTTTCGGTTTTTCTAATTAAAAATATTCCCGTATTGGTGCTTTAATTATGTCTATTTTGGACTTTGTCCAAAGGACGTTTTGTCATAAGTATGTATTAATTGAATATATTGCTATATTATGTAAAGTTTATATATTAATATAATAATATATTTAGGTTTAAAAATCAAATATAATAATTTTTTACTTCCTTTAAACTTTGGTGATTAAATAGTTTTTTCATTAAAGGGTTAATTTCTAATATGATATCATTGCCTAACATATTTAAGTAAATTCGATTTTTTTTGAAATGACAATTAGATTTGCTACTTTGCAGCTGGCCCGGCCGGGGCAAATCTTTTACTGGTCTGGCCCGCAATCTAATTTTGCTACGTCGCCCTGGGATCGCAAATCTGCCCCGGTCGATCCTAGATATTCAGAAAGATTATAGTTACTCTGTCTTGCGCAGCTAACTATAGTTTTTAGGTATTTTTTTATCGATTAAATGGGTAGATAGCTTAAATGCTCTAAAGTAGAGCAGGAAAGGTGATTTGGCATTACGGTGCCATTTCACGGTGGCATTGCCTTTGCCCTCGTGTGACGGGTTTTATGTTTAATTATGTTAATTTATATGTGAAATAATGCATTAGTATCCAATAAAATATAGCGTATGTTTCATGTTTTATATTTATTGCACAATTATCATTTGTAAGAATGGCATTTAGCAAATGAATAGTTTTAAAGCTTATATTAATGAAAGCATGAGTAAAATACCTGAATACTTAAAACAATAAGAAAACATAGTCTTGAGCGTTTGCGTTTTTACGTTGGTGAAATTATAATTCGGATCGCTTGGATCTGCATGCGTCGTAGCTGATGGGTGCATTGATTGATGTAATCAGAACTCAAGAACAATAGACCTTTAGTCACCATGAATTTTTTTTTAAAACAAATTCCTGCGGCGCTAGTATTATTTCTTATTTAACGGTCTGATTCTCATGATACTCAAGGAATACTGTCGTATAAACGGCTATATAACAACAAATATTCAGCTCTAAAGTAATAAAAATCTTATTGTAATTTAAATATAATATAAGGCTATCTTTTTCTTTAATGTTTTTATCTATTATATAAAACAAATAGCTGGCCAAATATTTGTTAAACTAATATTTGCCTTATTTTAAATTCAAATTTCTCAACAATAGTTTTAGATTTTACAACTGAGCTTTTGGCTTTATTTAGCCATTTATACAACGGTATTTCTTGAGTATCATGACAATCACACGATAAAAAGATAATAATACTTGCGCTACAAGAATTTATTTGTTTTGAAAAAACAGTTTAATGGCAACGGCGCCGTGTGTACATTTTTATTTTACTTCGCATATACAGTCCTGGTCTCGTGTAAAGCCCATTTCAAACGATGCATCGCTTAGAATGTTTTTCCAACGTTTTGACGTTCGACCAGCGACACAGCGTTTAAGAAAAAAAAGCGCGCAAGGCTAAAAAATGTTAGTCGCGTATTTCCTATAAACACGGCTGGCTGATTTGCGGCCGTTAATAAAACCCTGAGTGTAAAACATTATTACCGCATATGAAGTTATTATAAGCGTGTTTAAAACAAGTTTTAGTTTCTATAAATATGTTTAATAATTAAGAACTGTTTCTAAAATTCGTTTGTTTATTACTTATTCTACTAAACATTTCAAAAAGTGCTTAAAATTTGCATATAAACAACTACTAACAAGAATTTTTTATTTGAAACATAGTTAGATTTTTTTGGGTTCGTGTTTTGAATTTGTTCTTAAATAAAAGGACATTCAATATTTCACCAGCAAAGTTTTCATTAATAAGACAAATTTTAAACGCCTTTTGCAATGTTTAGTAGAAAACTAATAAACAAATGAATTTGAGAAACAATTCTTAATTATTAAACATATTAATAGAAACTAAAACTTGTTTTTAACACGCTTATAATAACTTAATATGCGGTAATAATGTTTTCCACTTAGGGTTTTATTAACCGCCGCAAATCAGCGCGCCGTGTGTATAGGAAATATGCGACTAACATTTCTCATTCTTGTGGGCTTTTTTCTCTCAAACGCTGTGTCCATGGTCGAACGGCAAAACGTTGGAAAAACGTTCTGAACGATGCATCGTTTGAAATGGCTTTACACGAGACCAGGATTGTAAAGCATCTACAAATTTGTATAATAAACATTATACAATTCATTACATTTTATTCAACGTATATCCTTAAAAGTATTTTACATAAAAAATTAGAGTAAATTATTAAAACAAATTAAGTAACTCACAAATTATGAAATATGAGATTGAAAGCGACATGCCGCAGACTAAAAATATATATATTACCAACAAAAATATTCAGAAATATATTAGCGGAAAAAACACAAGGCACCATATAAAAAACATCTATGTCAAATAACACAATAGTTAAAAGAATATAACTTCAACTAAAATTTTTTATACTAAAAATAAATTCCAATACGGTGAAACTAGAGAGGTGTAGCAACTAGCAAGTATCCATTTGTTATTTGTGAAATTATCACGTGCCGAAAAATTCCGAGATGCAACTAACTAACAATTGGTTACATAACCACTGGCAATTTTTTTTATTTTTTATTTTTATCTGCGCGTTTATTGTTTATTTTTTCCTGGGGGCGTTCGGTTACGCACTTAATTTCAGCCCTGAAGATTTTAGTTTTAGGCAATAAAATCTTGTGCAAACTTTACAAGCAAAAAGATTGCACTTTGTTAGAAAAACTTCCATTATAGCGACGCTTATTATTTGTATTTTCTACCGTATAACTAGTATATGGGGCCAGAATAGTTAGAGATAATGGTTTATGGACTTTAAAAATTTGTACAATTTATTTGTCGTCATTCTACCACTGTGGCCAGTTAAATTTAAATTGCCTTCGTGGAAATACGAAAAACCCCAAAAACTCAATATTTAAAGAGTAACTTTCAAAGGTGTTTGCTAAAATGGATATAAAGAGTCCTGTGTAATTTATACCGTTGCGAATACCGGTAGTAAGATTCTTAATGTTGCGGAATGAGTCACACAAGCACGCACGCATGCACGCACGCACGCACGCACGCACGCATGCACGCACGCACGCACGCACACACACACACACACACACACACACACACACACACACACACACACACACACACACACACACACACACACACACACACACACACACACACACACACACACACACAAACAAAAACAAAAAACAAACACAAACCAACACACACACACACACACACACACACACACACACACACACACACACACACACACAAACACACAAGGCACGCACGCACAATGTAATTCCAGTTACAATTATTTACACACAATTATTACTAACATCCTTTTTTTATTTTAAATACTACCCAAAAAGTTCCCACGAAGCAAATTTTCTGCAACAACACAACGCGCTTTTCACTGCGCACACAAATTATGATACAAATTTATTCTCTTTACACTAGAAGAATTGAGCTGTTTCTTGAAGAGGAATATTAGATTTCATACCTATTTTTTGACCATTTAAATAATAAACGAATAATATATAAAAACGTAACTTTAGGTCACAGATGTATTATGATCACAATCTATCTTTGAAGCAAAAAATTATATAATAATTCATACCTTAATATAAAATCTCTTCTTGACATAGATTTACGATTTTAGAAAAACATGAATTTTACACAACTTGCTGGTTAATTTTAAAAAGGTTAAAAACTCCAATAAAAAAAGTTTCAACAGTAATAGAATACAGGTCATTGTTTGTCAATCTAGGGCTGGTATTTTGATGCGTGGTTAAAATTTGTCCCGGGATAATTTTTTACATGCTTAAAGATACGAGAGAAAAATCAATTTTATCCAGGTAAAAGTCGGGATAAATTTTTTCTATTGTTTTTAAGGATAAGAATTTATCCAACTCGAGAGGTGCATAAATAATTTTTCCGTAGGATTAATTTAATAAAAAAATAAAATACGCGCATTGTTAGGATTTTTTATTTTGCGCGAGGTGGATTTGGGGCGTGAGAAAAAAAGAAAAAAATTCATTGAATTCAATTTCGCTCCAATATGCGACAGTGTTATTAATTTACAATATATATTATTTTTTCTTATTGGAATGTATATATCGGGGTAAATACAAGTGTTTCGTCAGAATGCGACCCCAGATTAATTTATTCTTATAAAAAATACTCTTAAAAAAGACATGAAGCCAATTTTTACCTTATCCCTTTAAATATCTCTTCGTTGGGATTTCCCAGAAGAAATTGTACGTCACCGCTGCTCAGTG